>WUAP02134252.1:0-13299 GCA_015163945.2 Stichodactyla helianthus
TTTTTAAATATGATATTTTTAAGAACAGGGAGGCAATATTTTAAATGTCACGCAATATCTGCAAAAAGCCCATTGAAAAAGACATCCCTTAACGGCATCCTAGAGATTTGAATAGAGATGACATCGGGTCGCCGCACTAGAAGTCACGGACGAATCTGACGTGAAGATCATAAGGTGAACCCTTATACGTGTGCGCATTTATGATCTCACATGCGCAAGGTCTTCATTAGTCCACCTTTCGCAAGCAGTTCATTGATCACTGAATCGAATTATTTTTATTGTACAGTCTCTCTCAAGACCTGCACACAACGATATGCCCTTAATGAACGCTACAGTGCAGTTCCTCGATATCTTTTCATCATGCTCTATCATGTATGAACAGTAATCTCGCGCTCCATACCTGGCTGAGCGGATGTCGGATTTTGGCTCAGTGTGACTTCGTGCCACGCTGAATGGGCAATATATAATAATGACACTTTTCTTTTCAAGGATTTCGCTTTCTGATTGTTCGTGATACGAGTACAGAACATGTTACTGACGTCAGCTAAGGCAGATTCCGTATGACTGTGAAAAGGTCGCGGCACCGATCCGTGCCGTAACCGTGCCTTGCCGCGACCGTAATGCTTTCTAGAAATTTGACGTACTTTGCGGTACCTTGACCGTGTCACGACCGTGTTCGTGCCCCGAGTTTTTCACAGTCATGTATGTGTCTTAAATGAATTAGCGCATGCGGATACGTTATTCGGCCCCGCCCTGAAACAAACTCATTCTCGGCTCGTTCCCAAAGCACTTGTTTCTTTCAGTCTTCACACCAAAAAACATATTAAGATCTCTTGTCGACTGAGTTCGATCTATATTTAATTGCATTGTGGCTGTTCATTATGTTATTAGCCAATCAGAACCTGATAGTCGCAATTCGCTTTTCCGAAGTTCAAAGAAAGACTGGGCACGAACTCTATATTTTTCCAAAAATCAATCCCAGAATCCAATGCAAGATGGCAGCACTTCTTGATCTTGTCCCTAATTTCAGTCCCACAATTCTGTGCGGCATGAGATCGTTTCCAGTCCATCACTGAATTTTGGAAAGGCGAATAGACCAAATCCACTTGGTCGTAATGTTTTCCCATTTCAGATCCTTTGAGATTACGATTCTTTGTTTGAGACTCATCCAACGTATCTCAAGCGCTACCAAGAAACAAAGAAACAGTACCCAAGGGAATGACACGTCGTCTGAAATGGGAAAACATTACGTCCAAGTGGATTTGGCCCATTGGATACACCCAGAGCCATTTTTTCTTGGCAGAGACTAAAAGAAGACACTCAGAACAAGAATGAAAGAGACTTTAACAATAATTAATTTATTAATTGATCATTAGATCAAAAGATAATTAATTGATCATTAGAGTCATAGGTCAGTTTGAGGACAACAAGACCAGGAACAAGACCAACAATTCCTAGCTAGTCTCCCTCTTAAAACGTTAATACAGGGAACCCATGACGAAAACCCGAATTAATTTATGAGAGTACTCTTAAGACCACATCTGTAATTCTCACGTTTTGTAGTTATCTCCAATACTCCCTTCGCTTGTCGCTGATAACCTTAAGTCTAGAGCTTGACCCGTTTTTTATAAAGATTCTTCGCATGTACAGAGTTCGTGGTAGGAGTAAGTATGTTTAGATTTGCCGTTCTATATACTCAAATGGAAGCTATCTGTGTGACGTGTTGGTAGAATCAAGAAATTCTGGACGCCATTAAGCAAGTCTTTAAAAACGAGAGAGAATCTGAATCGAGAAAAATTTTAACTAACAGATATTTCGAGTGTTTCTTGAAGCTCAACAAAAAACAGTTTGCCGTAATGATTCATTCAATATCGTTAGTCACTTATCTTTCAAAGGGAAAAAAAAAAATCATTAATGACTAATTTGAAGCGCGCTTTTATCTTCTGGTGCCGGGTTCTTTGAGTAGCAGACATGTCGCAAGGTTTTTCAAGTTTACCATACAGATTTGGATGCTAATACACTGATTTACTGCTTGGCTAAGCCGGCAAGAAAACTGAGATAAAGAGCATTTTTAAGCGCTCTAGTCGATCCTTTAGACAATGAATGACAAATAGAAGAGCCAAGTCTGGGCGTGTCGCACCACTGCCACCCTCCTACCTATACTTATCCAAGAATTCCCTACTCTAACAGTCTATAAATAGACGTAATAGCTAGGCCAACCAAAACAAAATATCTTAAGGACAGAGCAATGGGCTACATTAACCTTGTCCTGAAAGCAAACGATATTTAGGTATTAACTGCAAGTACGTTCACTTGTTGGATTAAACTAGTTAAAGTATAGAACAGATAATCCCAGATAATCGCGTTACCTGAACTGTTTTTAAATATTATATGAGCTGGTTCATTTTTTATACTTTCCTTCAATGCCTTTTGTATTTCAGACGTTATCTGGTCTGACATCGATGATAAAGCGTTAAATACATGACTAAATCATAAGGGGCAAAGTGGAACTCCGACCCTGCCACAAAGCCCGCACTTGTTGGACCACACTTCATCGCACTTGGCTTTGTTTTCTTAACCTGTCTTTGCTCTAGATAGTTCTGACTAAGGCAATGAATGAAAACTGTCTGCACTAAAGCGCGAAATAATGCGTTTGGACACTTGGTGAAGTAGCTGCTTACCTGAAGGGAGTTTTGTGCTGACTTCTTGTTGACAGCGCTGTTATACAGATTGTTGAGTGACCATAAATCGGGGTGAGACACTTGATAGTCCACAGTACATCACAACAAAACCACACGAAGCAGCTTAGATTTAAGGCTGGCGATCAGTTCAGTTCTAAACAAATGCAAGTCCTGCAAGACAAAGTGAACTGGAATTAAATTTACAACGGAGGTAAGTCCAGGCTGAACGTAATTCGATTTGAGAGTGTTAAAGTACGGAGCAGTTTCTCGAAATGCAGTTAAACCTATGCAAAAAAACGTTGTCACAGCCAAAAGCAACAAGCGACAAGTCGAGACCAGAAGCAAACGTCTGTGGTCAGGATATTAGCTGAGTTTTTGGTTACACTTATGAACTTGGGAAGCATAGCAGCCTGCCATTGAAAAAAGACTAAAATGACCGCATCTAAATGGATGAATTACGAATTACTGCCTTGCGGACTTGGCTTGTTGCTTTCGGCTGTGACAACGTTTTTTGAAATAGGTGTATATGCATAATTGGTCTGTTACTAGGGCAGGATTATTTTTTGCAGCCGAGTGTAGTTTTGATGTCATTGAAACTTAAAGGTGATTCAGGAATAAAAGTGAATGATCAAAAAGTACTTTCAATTTAAGTACCCTCGCTGTGTTTCGATCGACGACTGTCCCGAACAAAATCATGTTGCTAAAAACAATACAGCTCTGGAAGGCAGTGGTCATACAATGATTACACACCGTATCATGCAAGGACGCTTTCTTTCTTTCTTTCTTTCTTTCTCTCTTTCTTTCTTTCTTTCTTTCTCTCTTTCTCTCTTTCTTTCTTTCTTTCTTTCTTTCTCTCTTTCTTTCTTTCTCTCTTTCTTTCTTTCTTTCTTTCTTTCTTTCTTTCTTTCTTTCTTTCTTTCTTTCTTTCTTTCTTTCTTTCTTTCTTTCCTTCTTCCTTCCTTCCTTCCTTCCTTATTTCCTTCCATCCAATGGAGCTTACAATAACGGTAACTACGCGCTGTGACTGGATAATTGACCCAAAAACAATAGGAAGCCATTTCAGTGTTATTGCATACCGTACCGTGTACGTGCTGTAAGTCAGTAGTGAACGTTTCCCACTCATATTGCACGAAAACCGCTGTAATGACACTTACGTTCCTTCTAGAAAGCATTGACACTAGTGCGATCCAAAACTTACTATTTTAAAACTGAAGTAGGGTATAATAAAAGCGACACTTGTTGTCTGACCTGGGGGAAAAAATAGAAGAATGACAGCAAGACTACGTCAATGGTTATCGAAAACGCGCTTAACAGCATGATGGGCGCGTCAATAAACAAAAAAAAATTAGTTTTGGATTTCTCTGATCTGTTACGAGTATTGATATAAAGAAAGAGCTTGTCGAGGGCCGATGAAACAATTGCAATCAGACTTTGATACAAAATTATTATTAGCCTTTTTTTTTTTTTTTTTTTTTTCCGGGTTCGTCAAGTCAGGTCAGACGGGAATCCTGAGTCTTCCTTTTGCTTTTGTTTTTATTTTTATTTTATTTTATTTTAAAATAAATTAATGATTACTAAGCTTTTTTTATCGTAACGATGTATTGTGCACAGCTGCTAAGTGATTTCAGTTCTTTCAGCAACAAATATTTTGCATAAAACGCAAATATTCTTGGTGGTGGAAGGAATTGGACCAAAAATGCTGAAAAGAAATTTCTGGGAAGTTTTGTTATTTCGACAAACAATGTTTCTCGCGCGAGCAAGATTTATAATCAAATCAACTGCTACCAAGTACAATAGAGGTTTTGCACGGCAGCCATGTCGTATGGTAGAAACAATAAAATCGTTTTGCATGAGAAAGAATTCAATCCCTTAGGGGAAAGAGATTCTATTGTTCTGCCATGTTCTGCCAACATGGTTGCTGTCACGTGGTCGTGCAAAACCTTTATAGTGGACCTCTTTACTTTGGGCGTAATGTTTTCCCATTTCAGACCACGTGTCATGAATACGATTCTTTGTTCAAGGTTCATAAATATCAACGAGCGTTTTAGGAATAAAACCAACGCATTTGATTCCAAAAATAGGCGATACAGACGTTATTCATAGATCGATCCACTGAAACAATAGCTCCACCAACCAGAGCATCACAGTTTTCCCAGAGGAATATGGCAGGTCCGACAAACAACTTTACAAATCTCCTGATTTCAGGGAAATGTTTAGCTTTTATAACCAATTCTTCAATCTGATCCTATAGGGTGGATAACATCCATCCAAACCATATATAATTTCTAGCAATCAACACTCTGGTGCCGTAACCCGATAAATGTTTTGGCTTGTCGGACGTAGCAACAGTAACTATGAAGCAGTGGAACTATGAATTGTCATTTTTAGCCTGTTTCATGAAGATATGGCAAAGCACTGACACTGTTTTGTACAGGGACCGCGGAGCCGGGGTGGCTGGGGGGCTGCAGCCCCCCCCCCCCCCACTTTTTGCGCAAAAAATACGAAAATAGCTCTTTTTCGTTTTTCAATATCCTTAATTTTCAAATGCCAGCCCCGCCACTTTTCATGCCAGACCCCCACTTTTCAATATGCTCCGCAGTCCCTGTTGTAGCCGCCTGCACCTGGGGAAAAGTAACGTTTCTAGTAGGATTCAGAACCTGATGTATTGCAGTATATCAGATTTTCAATGTGGATCTTGTTATTAAAATAACTTCACTATCTGAAAGAAGACTTAAAACAGTAACTTTGAGAGTTTAAAAGGCATAACAGCAAAATTACGAACATATCGTGGATCAAATTAGATAACTTGTACGTAGAGAGATTGAGAGGTCAAGCTTTAATGTCTCCGTTTCCATATAAAACGCTTTTCCATGTTCAGAAAACGGTAAAGTTGTAAACGTTTTTATTGTCCTAAGCGTTTCGACTGACTACCACAGTCGTCATCAGGGAGTTTACAATACTAGTAACTGTATAAATAAGCTATGTAAAGGAAATTACACCAGCTAAACCTGTCACGTATAATATGTCCAGCGCTAAATCCACGTATAATATGTACGCGTTTAGCGCTAAATCCATTGCCCCCAAAGCATTTCCGTAAGCATATACCTATTTCAAAAAACTTTGACGGTCGGCGATCTGAATCTGACATCTGAGACGGAGTAACTAGCTGCAAATTATGATATACACCTATTTCAAAAACGTTGAGGGTCTGAGATCTGAATCTGACATCTGAGACGGAGTAACTAGCTGCAGATTTGGATATACACCTATTTCAAAAACGTTGACGGTCTGAGATCTGAATCTGACATCTGAGCCGAAGTAACTAGCTGCAAATCTGAATGTATACAAAGCCGGATGATGTAGTTTGTTGTAATATTCAATTGTAAGTTTTGAGTTTTGAGTCAAAAAATGCGCTTTTACGTATTTTAGTAGGGAAATATAAAAGCAGCAAATTACGTTCCATCTCAGAGTCAGATTGCCCAACGTCAACGTTTATCTGAAATCTGAAATCTGAGCCAGACAATTCGCCAGCGCAGGTCATCGCTCAAAGGTGGTGTCGTGTTTAGCTATTTACTGATTGCAAACCACTAAAAGATAAAAATTTAATTTAACACTAAAACTTATTTTAGATACAAATTCACACCTCGTGCCTCAATTCCTCTCGGTCTCAGATTCAGATTTCAGATCGCCGACCGACAACGTTTTTTTGAAATAGGTGTATACATGACCGTAAAAGATATGTATTACAGACGATCGCCCTCGTCCAAGGAGGCTTGGAAATTCCAGTAAAAGTTACAGCGCAGATGGAAGCTTCAACGCAGAACGTGCAAGCTATTGACAAGTTCAAATCATTGGTTGAACTCAGTGAATTGTAAAGAACCAGTGAATGGAAAATTCGATGACTGTACAAGTCAAATTCTTGAAGAACTTTGTACAGAGGACATTGAAAATGAGAAGGATTAAGATATTGAGTAAATGGCCTGGAAGAGAGTTGATTAAACGGTTAATATTTTACCAAATGCCGTTGTGTTATTTGAGACATCAAATTAAAATCGCGAAATTCGCGAAAAATGACTGTCGCGAAAATTAAGTGGAATAAGGTATGTAAAGGAAATTACACAACTAAGCCTGTCACGTATAATATGTACGTGTCCAGGAACAACATAAAGGTAGATAAAGAAGACGTGGATTTAGCGCTAAACCTGTACATGTTACACGTGGATTTAGCGCTGGACATATTATACGTGACAGGTTTAGCTGGTGTAATTTCCTTCACATAGCTTATTTATATATAAACTTGGCTACTAGTATTGTAAACTCCCTGATGAAGACTGCGGTAGTCAGTCGAAACGCGTAGGAGAATAAAAAACCTAGTTTACAACTTTATTGTTTTCTGTGCTTTTCACTGGTTTCAGTTTTAAAAAATGTTTTTAAAAAAGTTTTTTAAAAATATTATTTAAAAGCCATGCAATTGGGTCCTTGTGCCAGTTGAGGATCCTATACACAGGCATTTCTGGAATGCCGGGAAAGTATAATTAATAACATAATTTTTGGCACATGTATGCCCAACAAAAATTAATTAATTAAATTTTTTTCCTGGTTTATATCATACAGGCTACAGAAAGCACTTTTCAGCCTTTTATTGAATTGATAATACAAGAATTTCGGATGACTGGATCTATTTCAAAACTTCGTAACGATAAAAGCAGTAATTCAAGGAGTTTTCAAGGAGTTTAGCTAATTTTTTAAAATTCAAGAGTTTTTCCAAGTGCCCTTGAAAAACGTGGAATAAATTCAAGAAGTTTAAGAAGTAGCACGAACCTTGGTCAAAGGTAAAGTGAAATACAGAAACTTGTTGTACATTTATTGGACATGTTTGGACACCAGTAATCTATTCTTTTCTTTGCCAATGTCATTTCCAAGATAACTGTCAGCTATTCTAGGAGTATCCAAATGCGATGATCGATTTCTCAACCGCAAACGATCGTCTGCCAAGTTCGAGTTCATAATAGTAAAGTACGCCCAGTATTAATGGTGCAATAGAAATTGGACCTAGGCCGAATTCTCTTGATTGACCACTAAACAATGGTATCAAGTCGAGGTTGGGTAGACAAATTATGACATAGTTAAACTATTTTGTATTTAAGTTTGAAACGTTTCTAAAAGTCTCTAAAAGCATGTCATATAAATCATATCGTGTGTGCACATTTTTTTGGTATGTTGCGCAGGCCCGTAGGCTGCGTTACAAAAGGGGGAGGGGGGGTTCGTTTTTTCATTATGGGGACCTACAATGTTCCCCTTTTAACGATAAAGACTCAAAAAGTACATTTTAGAATTAATGTACTACAGGAAACCCAGCACATATTATGCGATGCGTTCTAATGAATTTAAGTGAGAGTTAATGTCCGGCACAAACAAGACACTTTTTCGTTTTCAAATCTAACTAACAGAATTTTTAAAAAAAGTTAATTAAAATAGCAGGTGAGCACCGGACTTTTTCAGCTTATTGAGGGGAGGGGAGGGGGGGTTCGTCCGAACCCCCCGAACCTCCCCAGCCTACGGGCCTGTTGCGAGTTCATTTTTGATGTTATTATCTTGTATATCAGACCGGCCGAACAGAGGAAATTCCTTGCTATGTTCTGGCCATAGACTGATAAAAGGCTTACCACACCGTCTTTAATTATTTCATAACCAAAGAACATGATCGATCCGCTGAAAATGACACTCAGCTTCATTATCTGAAAAGTATCCTCATTACCGCTTGAGCACACACACGACTAAAACATTCTGTTCAATAGAAGTTTTGCACGATCACGTGATGGCAGCCATGTTGGATGGTAAAAACAATAAAACCTTTTACACGAGAAAGAATTCAATCCCTTAGGGGAAAGAGATTCTATTGTTCTACCATCCAACATGGCTGCCGTCACGTGGTCGTGCAAAACCTTTCAATGAGCCAGTATGAATATCCAATAAGTTTGTTCGCGAGTTCATTATACGCATGCGCCATCAGTCATACCTTAGAATATCGCGCAAAAGACTGGGTATAGGCCTTTTCTGAGGTAGTGGTCAAGCTTCAGTACAAACATCTATTGTTCGTCATACGTTATATGGTGTTGTTTGTACCGAAACTAGACCACAATGCCTTTGGAGGCTGGCCTGCCTATTTTTATCTTTTCCTCTTTTTTTAAACCTTCCTGGAAATTCCAGGAAGGTTTAAAAAAAGAGGAAAAGCAGACAGAAATTTTTACACTTTTTTATACACGCCTATTCTAAAGCAAGGGGAAAGGATGACATGTGGTTTGAAATGCCGGGAAAACATTACACATAAAGTAAAGAGGTCTACTCAAAAAAATAAATATGCGGTATCCCTGTGTTTTCAAACTGCAACACAGGAAGACCATCAGGAGACATTTTCAGCTTTGAGGTTGTTTCCCATTTCAAAGCTCTTTGGTTGAGGTAATGTTTCTCTTCAAGTGCTGCCGACAAACAAAACAACACCCAAAAGGAGTGGACTGAAATGAGAAAATATTACGTCAAGCTGAACGGGTCCATTAATAGGAAAGTTAAGTTAGTTGTAAGGTCTTTTCTAAGATATGTTCCAGCAAATGAGAGTCGGTGATTGACAATGTATTTGATAATCATAGAGCGGTACATTCAAATATAGAAAAAAGTGTCAACCGTCAATGTCAAAGAGACGTTTATGTCAAATAAAACTATAAACTAAAAGCTAAAAGTAACAGCAAGACAGAAAACAGAAAATTTTCCCTTTTGCATAACATTTAAATGGCTTTCGAGATCAGGCCTTTTGATTGGACAGTATGACATTTCTCTCATTTTGATTAGCTCAGGGTATTCTCACTCAAATAAAATCTGCTCTCCATGATTAATCGAAATTCCAAGGCCTGTTCTGGCAAGAGATCGTGTAGAGCAGACAACAGATGAGCTGTATGACTGTTTAAGCGATTTACTGCTCACTAGGGAATCAAGGAAGAACACGAAAACCAACCAAAGATGGGAATGCTGGGTCTGACGGCATGCTGGGGAAGCTATTGAACGACAGGAAATGAAAAAAATACAAGGGATTGACAGCAGAGGCTCTTAAAATAACATCTGAAAACTATCACGTTAGCCTTAATGCATATTCCTAGCAGGGTCCGTTTATTTTGTTACGACAACGACAGCAAAAACAAACGTACTGTGTTCCGGCGAACGAATTATGCTCTTTCTTAGAGGATGACAAATCTATGTCAAGTGATTTGACATGGAAAAACCATTCGGTCCATTGTGCTCTTAGGGACCGGTTATTATTTATGGCCTTTGGAGAAGGATCACATACATTTTTCTTAGTAAATTGGTTAGAAAATGAGGGAAAATCTCTTGGGTCCAATAGTGCCTCAGGGAGATCAAATGACTTTTATAAAAACACATTAAAAATTCTCCTCCTAGCTCGAACGAATGTTGCTTCCCTAAGGTTTCCTTCTAGTAGAAGATGACAAGTGATCCATTCGGTCCACTGTGCTCATTATTCATGGCCTGGGGAGTCCTATCTGGAAAATTAATAGGGGAATCAAAAGGTTTTGCAACGAGTTTGACGGGGGTCAGCGAAACAATAACAGACAGCAAGAGGAGATTTCGGTTTTTCTACGAGTGGGAAACGTACAGTACTGACTTGCTGCACGTTCACGGTACGGTATGCAGTAACAATGAAATGGCCTCACAATTGTTTTTCTTGGGAATCCTCCGCAGTCACAACGCGTAGTTACGGTTACGCGGTACGGCTACGAATTTTTCGTATCGTTTCCCACTCAAACGAAATCCGCTCTAACATAAATTTGTTAATAAATTTGTCTTTAGAAAATGAGGGGGGATCTCTTGGGTCCCATAATGCCCCAGGGGAATCAGAATTTTTTTAGTGTCACATTGAAAAGACTGCATTCATTTGCTGGAAAATACTGTAGGAGGTATGCAAATTAACGCTCGTTCCGCGGGGGGAATTCATATTAGAATAGGAATTTTCAGTTTATACACATCTTCATCATTTTGCGTACCTCAGTTTCTGATAGACTCGAGTATGTTAAGGCCTGGGTAAGCCCAATAATAAAAAATATACAAATTTATTTCCCGTTGCCACAAAAGTCATCTGATGTTGATGAAAATTGGGTTATTGCTGGACCTGGGTCTGATGATGAGCTTTAATGTAAAATTTTGACTTAATGGTGACCACGTGACTAATTAAAAGCGATAAGAAAATTCCTTTTTCTTTTGAAATGCGCTCGCGAGTTTGAAGACGTAAAACAAACTCAAGCATTAAAAAGACTTCTCTTTATGACCTTAAAAGATTGTCGTTTGAAAAACCTGGTTATCACATTTTGTTAACGAGATATTTTGTCAAACAGGTCACGTGACCATGATGTCCATTTTGAATCCCCTTTATATCTTCCTTTTAATCAATCAAGTTCAAGTTTTTCGAACGTGATGTTGTTTTTCATCAAATACTTATGAACTTTCCGTATTTAGTTTTCCACTATAGACTAAACTCTTGAGCGCGAAAATTTGAAGTACTTTTATTATTATCATGACGTCATATATCACGTGACCTCATAAAAACCAGTACTAAAGAATTAAGGACATTGGTATCAGTATCAACAATAATTTTCATCGAAAACTAGCTAATGTTTTCAAAGAACGAAGCCTTTTTATCTTAAAAACCCCTCAAGTCTTTGCGGGGGGTCCTTCCACAAGAAGAAACCAGGCCTTAACATACTCGAGGAGTTTCTACGACCATTTATATAGTGAGATTTCTTTCATGCTGCTGCTGATATTGCTCTGCTCTCAAGTAGATATAATGATATACAGGATAAAACAACGGCAGTTAAGGAATGGGCAGAAAAGGTAGGAGTTAAGATCAATATAGCGAAAACGAAGACAATGGGGATTAATAACAAGATACAGACACCAGTGAAAATTGATGGAATAGAGATTGCAGGGGCGGATCCAGGATTTTTTCAAAGAGGGGGTTGCAGGGCTGTCAACCAAACCAAAAACAAAATTCTCATAGGGGGGGTTGTTAATATTTTCCAAGAGATGTTATACTGAAAACTGTGTAAGACGAGTTCCCATAGAGGGGGTTGCAACCCCCATAACCCCTCCCCTGGATCCGCCCCTGAGATTGAAGATGTTGATGAGTTACAGAAGGCTAGGAATGCTTTCAGCTCTCTACAGAAGGCTAGGAATGCTTTCAACGCTCTACATCAAGTATGGAAATCCAAAATCAGAGTGAAAATATACAGTGTGAATACGAGGCTAAAGACTTTTAACAGCAATGCTAAGTCGGTGCTATTGTATGGGACAGAATGTTGGAAAATAACAGGAATGGATATGAGGAAATGTGAGACATTCCAGAACAGATGTCAAGGAGGATCTCAAGAGTGTTCTGGTCCAAGAGGATCAGTAACCAAGAACGTTAGAAAGAGAGAAGAACGGTAGAAAGAGAAAGGAATGGGGTGGCGGAGCTGGAAGGAAGCCTGCCATGGATAGGGCAAGACGGAAAAATATGTGCCTCGCCTTGTGCTCTACAAGGAGCTAAGAGGATATACATACATACATTTCTTTCATGCAAAAACCGCGGAAGTCAGCGCAGGGAGTTCTTGTCGTATGATTCTCGTCGTGACGGCAGCCATGTTTGATGACAGGATGATTCATGGTTCCGACTCAAACAATAGCCAACCAATCACTGTAGCACTGGTTTAATTTGATTCTCCTATTTCTAGAGAATGTTATAAATCCCAACCAAATGTACAAATCTGTTTCCGATCAGAATCCCAGGTGTGTAGTTTTCTTGCGGACTTCGTTTGGTTTGTGGGACGTAGCAACAGTAACTATGGAGTTTCGGAACCATGGGTTACGGTCTAAACGGTTTAAGCGTACCCTCTAGACTTCATTAATGATTTAATTATTCGAATGATTATTCGCTCTGATTTTTCATCAATAAAACGGAAGAATTCATACTTTGAAATCAATTCGGAGCTCATGTTCTGACTGAAAAACCCTGTAAACCTCATACTTCAATTTCTCAGACGAAAGCGATTTTTACTATTCTGCCATTCAAAATGGCCGACATCACGTGAAACATCATGTCGAGTGAAAGCAAACAAACACCAAATAAAAAAGAAAAGGAAAAAAAGGAATAAGTATTGATGCGAATATTTTCTTTCAATTAAAGAGTGCCGTGTACTGACTGCAACAAAATCTTTGTAACAGTGCCGTGTACATGACGACATTAATTTTGAATCTTGATGTCTGATCTAATTACCACAATTTAGAGTTGAGTTTTTGAGGGGAGACAAAACTTGGAATACAGGTAAATAAAGGAACCTTGGGAAACCAACGTTGGGATGTTTCCAATGAACCGGCATCATTACTCAGCACATGACGTCACTCTGGCTTGACCGCAGAATTTAGGAACCGCCAGACAAAGAAGTTACGTGGGCGGTAAGACAGACAGACGGACAGATAGATAGATAGATAGATAGTTTATTAAATCAAACCAACCCTTTGGCTAACTCGTGGATACTAATTGGGCTGTACTTGAGTTGCAATGCATTTGAGAGAATGT
>WUAP02134263.1:1906-13298 GCA_015163945.2 Stichodactyla helianthus
CAAAACACTGAATCAGTTTTAGAAATAACTAACGCACTTCCAAGGGTTACCCAAAACACTGAATCAGTTTTAGAAATAACTAACGCACTTCCAAGGGTTACCCAAAACACTGAATCAGTTTTAGAAATGATTACGCACTTCCAAAGGTTACCCAAAACACTGAATCAGTTTTAGAAATAACTAACGCACTTTCAAAGGTTACCCAAAACACTGAATCAGTTTTAGAAATAACTAACGCACTTCCAAGGGTTACCCAAAGCACTGAATCAGTTTTAGAAATGACTCACGCACTTTCAAAGGTTACCCAAAACACTGAATCAGTTTTAGAAATAACTTGCGCACTTCCAAGGATACCCAAAACACTGAACCAGTTTTAGAAACAATTTGCGCACTTCAAAAGGTTACACGGAACACACATATTTTAAGACAAAGCATGCACTTTAACACTGAATCATTTTCAAAAATAACCGCGCACATTGCTTGGTATCTAAAACGCAGCACTTTCAAAGGTAACTCAAAAATATTAATCAGTTTCAGCAATAATATGCTAATTCTTTGAATAGTACCTCGCTTAAATCTTACACAGGAAACGCAAATTATAATTCACTAAGTAAATTTTTCTTGACCCGTTTTCATTTTCGTTACCAGGTCACGCCGGACACTCAAGTCATACCCAAAGACGAGGGAGACTGGGGACTATTAGATAGTAATAGCATAAAATTCCCATCTAATTTAATATTTATTAGATTGAAATATATTTTTACACTAGTTCGCTGTGCGTCGTGAAAAGGAAAAAAATAACGAACGCGATACAAATTGCACTTGGATAAGCGGCACACTAAGGGCCCCGTTAACACTGCAATTTTCTTTGCAACTTGTCTTGCAACGGCGCTGTAACAGGGGAGCTGTCTCGCAATGTTTTTTTGTTGCGCGCAGCGTTGCAAGAAGTAGAACGCAGTTCTACTTTTCGCAACGGATTGCAGCAACTTGCTTCGCCGTTGCACGGTTTATCACCCGTCCAGCAACTTTTCTCGCAATTTTAAGGCGTATTTTCCAAGAGCGCATGCGCGTTTTTTTTAATAATCCAATATGGCGCTGTAACGAGTTCTCTCCAGCCTACCTCGGCGAAAAATCGTTGCAAGTTACTGCGATCGTGTGGCAGTGTAACACCTCACCTCGGCAGCTTGCAACGCTACATTTTCAAGCATTGCAAGACAAGTTGCTGAGAAAATTTCACAGTGTAACAAGCCTTTAAGGGGACCTAGGAATCTGAAGTTTACAACTAAAAAAAAATAATTGATAGCATGACAAGAAATTCAAGATTGAGATAGACTGTAGTAGGGGGTTCCGAATTTTTAAGTCGAGTTGAAAACGCAATCCAATCTTTTCCGATTCTATTTCCAGACTACATGGAACAATTGTCGGCAAAATTTCGCGATTTTGATATTTCGGAATTTCTAATGAAAGCGCATTTGTTAGTGCAGAAGTTTTTCGTTTGAGTTTGTTTCGAGGTGCAACTGGAATCGCTGTAATTCTATTGAGATGTGAAAATTCCGAATACAAACCCTCGCTGTACAGTAATATCTCAATAATGTTGCCTTATCCGAGTCCATTGGTTTATGATTCGTATGTTTCTATGAAGATAAAGAAATGGAAAGATAAGGCGTGGTTTTCTCGGCCGTTATAGCGTCAGTCGACGCCTATGAAGGCTTGCAAGGAGACATGTGAAAATACACACGGTGATGGGTTGCACGCAACTCATACCTGTGTGTAACATAACCCTACATCATCCATGTTAACATTAACATGGTTAAAAAGCTACAGTCAATGACATTAATGTTGTCCACCGAAAAAAGACATTTAGACTAAAACAAATGTCACGTGATACATTTGTTTATTCGTTTTTTTTCAAATTTAAACTGTAGTATTATTACCAGTTAATTAACAGGGAATAATAAATATAAACTCTACGTACACAATGATTTCCTTTAACAAGCATTTAGAGCGAGTTTTAGGTATCACGTGATATTTCTTGTAGTCTAAATGTCTTTTTTTCGGTGGACAACGTTAATGACATTGACTGTATGTAGATTCCTGCGCCCCAATCTATGGTAGCTTACCATGGTCCTCTTTATACAGCCTTGCCTTTTTACCAGACATAAGTCGTTTATAAAGTCGAATATACGAAGAAAGGGATAAATAGAACTTTCAATGTATGAAGACTTTACCCGTTACACAGAAATGTGATGTGGAACATTTCATTTTTAATAAAAACTAAAAACAAAATAGCCCTTAACTTAAATAAAAATCAGTTATATGCAAATATGCGACCCGTATACCTCTTGCTTCAACAGCACAAAAATATACCATATAAGAGGAACGGTGGTGCTAGTCACGTGATTGTTAGGCAACACCGCGGACAGGTATTAATATTTAATTCTAGTTCCATTTGAACGATATTTCAAGGAATAAATTCTCACAAATATGCTTATTACTGACTGGTTTCGTCCCCATTTTTCAAGTCTTCATTTTGTTTTATGGCATATACTTCGGTTTCGTCACTGAAATACAGAAGCATTATTATGAATGCAACCCAAACTAGGAGTGCTGCCACTGAGGCTGTAAGTAATGACCTCTTTGGGTCAAAGCCTGCGGGAAGCCCCAAGGCCGATAGGGCATACACAGCAGCCCTCAAAAAGCAGATAAGCGTTGGATGCTGGAATGTGAGGACTACAGATGGACGCCAGAGGGACGTAGTGCAAGAGGGAGACCGAAGACGACTTGGAGGACGACAGTTGAGAAAGAACGAGGCAAGGCGGGATGGACGAGCTGGAATGCAGCTTAAGTGGTGACGCAGAACAGAGCAGGTCGGAGGAATAGTGTAGTGGGTAATGAAGGGGGGTGATGATGATACTTCGAGAAAAGACCGCCAAAACCAAAAATGACACCGTAGATCATTAATTATTAATTGCGTGCGTACACGATAGGTTTTAACTTCAAGTTCGTAGCGGGGAGCTTGTCCAACCGTCCACTTTTTCACCTACACACTCAGTTCTGTTTGCTTTTAATCGTTAACTCCCGACTACACCTAAATGCTTCAACGATACGGGAAACATATTGCCTGGGTCAAAGCTTACTGGGCCTGCGTAGTTGGTTGGTTTGGTTATAGACACTATGAAAAAAGGGCTAATTTGCATAAATCAAAAGCTGAATGAATTTGGAAAATATTTTGTCTTCACATGAAAGTGAATTGGCAAATGTACACAGTTTCAAGGAATAATGATAAATCACTTCAGAATTATAAGCATTTAAAATATGCCAAAAACATGAAAACGAGGCCATGAAAGTTTGCTTATTTACTAATCTTAGCCTGCTCTTTCCAATGATGACTGTTTTAACTTTACCAGCTGAGCACAAAGCGGTTTTCCCTATTCGTGGCTTTTTTCATAGGGTCTATGAAGTCAGTGGATTGGAAAGTCACTGAATGAGACAAAAACGAGAGAACGGTATGTGTTTTTAGAGCCCTATCCCAATCCAACCCCACTAACACAGAAAACACAACAAAACAAACAAGGGGCAAAACAAGGTACACCACCACCAAGGAGCAGTTTTCGTATGGCTGTGACGTTACGGCACGCGGCACTGTCACGGTAGGGAATTGAACCAATTACAGCGCGCGAGCTCAATGCTTGTCCAATGAAAATCCTTTGACACGGTTACCTTCACGGTCATATCCGTATACTGTGGGTTTTCACAGTCATAGGAAACTACTCTAGTACTCGGAAAGCAACGTGGACAATTTGGATATAATTTCTTCTGTTTATTTACCTATATATTCATAATATTACCATTTTTCTATGTTGATTCAATTCGATTTGATTTGATTTACATTGGCATTGATTTTGTTTGGTTCATTGTGTTTTTATGGCCGCAACAGTTCATTAAAACAAAAACCTACTTAAAAATCATGGACATTCTCACAAATACGAAATACACGTTTGCGACATAAATAGCTCATTTCCAAGATATAATTTGCTTGTCACGCACAAAGGTTTCAATGTAAGGCTTCGTGTATAATGCTCATTGATCCATGACAGGAGAAAAGAATAAATTTAATTTAGCACTAAGCCTCGTACTGAAACCTTTGTGCGTAACAAGCGAAGCATATCTCGGAATTGGGGTATTGTTACGACGGTGAACAAAAATTCTCACTTTGCTTTAGAGACTACGCAATTTTTTCATCGAAAGATGTTAATAAATTTTCCTAAAATTTCCTAATGACGTCACTCGCAGCCTTTTTTCTCCAAGGGGGGAGGAGTGGACTCTCATTGAGCTCCCCCCTTGGAATTTGCATTATGATAACTTAGTTTCGTTTACTAAAAACTCAGTTATCAAAAAAGGGATCCATCACGATCGAATCAGAAATCCTTTAGAGAAGGAAGGGGGTAACTACCCCCTCCCCTCCCTCCCTCCCACCGCAATTCTCTTGACGAAATATTTTCCATACCTTTGTAGAACTTAAGGTAGTTCCGGACAGTTGTAGTCGCATCTCGCTTGCGCAGATATTTTAGAAAATAATTTCAAAACTGGCAAAGCTTAAGAAGTACATTTCTACGAAAATGTCATTTTTCAGTTTTTAAGCTTCAAACTAAATACATATATAAATATAAATACTTTCTATATAGTAAGAATATTAGATAAGGTCTCGAATAAAAAGGAAAGAAAGGGGTGTCACCGAACTAACTAAGGAGATACGAACGAAAAAACCCAGAAAAAAACCCCAAGATTTTTAGTGTTTTGGCCGAGTGCGACTAGGATCTATTGACGGGCCGGATCATCGTCGATTTTCCACATTTTTACAACCCTGTACTCATTTCAAGGTAGCCGTCCTAAATGGAAATTCGAATTTGTTTGGAGTTCGTAACAAGGGTAACAATTATAGTTGTGATCAGAGGCATCAACGAGTTCAGATGCAGGTATACGTATCTTAAGGAAGCAAGTTCCAGAGTAAATCTCATCATTATATGGGTAGGTAATTTCACGCGCTTTCATTTGTCAATTTACGGTCCATAACTTACAGTACGGACCACCAACCTTATTTTTGTGTTCACCTTGCTATATAATAAACATCTTATTAACCTTGCTTGCTCGGTCCGTATGCAAGTTATGGAACCTCGTTTTTTCCCACCTTTTATGGCCCGCGGTTTACGCGCTTGGGCATTAAGGCAGTGGGTAAAAACTCGGTCCATAACTTAATAAGAGGTATAAATATTATATATCCAGTAATATCGGTAATGTTTCTAAATTCAATGGAATAACTGAAGTGCATGGCCAGTGGTAACACATTTTCATTCTTATGATGACCTAATTCAGATTAAATTTCAATTTCAATTGTTTTAACTATTTTCTAAATGAATCAATTAATTGATCATAAACATATTTTGCTGTATGAGAATCGTTATTCAACGATAAAATACGTTTTTCCAAGCTCCATTGCTCTTTCGCCTTCATTTTAATAGAGTACAGCTCGCCATAACACTGATTTTATAAAGGAGATACCTAAGCTTGAGCTGGGTGGAGCTGAATATCTTTTTATTCCAATATACCAAAGTAGTCCAGTTATTAACATTGCCCTCATTTTAGACCGGCTTCACCGCTATTCCTTTGAGTCAGCTTTCCAAGTCTTCTTGATGTTACTCAAGACTTGAAAAGGATTTCATTTCAAATCTAGAATGGGACATCCATTAAAGGTCTGTCCAAAGCTCTTGTGTTGCTACATCTCTTGTCATATGTCTTTCTGTTTCTTTAGAAAAATGAATTCATATGCTACAAATAATAGGTCAACTGCTCACGTCCGTCATCTTAGATGGCAAATCAATTCATTCAACACGGTGAATGATTATCGCACGACCTTCAATCTATCTCCAGATATCACAGTTTTACTAGTCACGGAACTTCCTTTTTGGGCTACTTCTTTCAAGTTTAAGGGCGTTTAACAATTGTTATGGTTGACGCTTGGCCATGTGGGACTTTTATAAGTACTCTAACGTGTCATCGTCAATCCGAACGTGACAGACGAAGCTGCTCATCGATTTCCATGTCACTCTTGGGGGAAGAATGTTGTCCTATCGTTCCGTTGAGTAGTGTTCAGTATCTTTTAGCTTACGATACTGGTCTTTCTGAAGCATGCCATCTTTCGCGTATGATTGAATTGACCTCCATCCTTATTCTATAGCTAACCCAAATACTTAAATGCGGTACTCTTTATATAATGAAAGTCGTCCTCTCGAATCATCCATGCTAACAGAATAAGAAGGCTAGATCAACCATTCGCTAATTCCCATCCATCCATCCATCTATTCGTGTTCAACAGGTTCTTACCAGCTGAGCGAACAACTAACTGCGCAAAGCATTATTGGACAAAACCTCCGGCCCTCACTCTTTGCTTTCAAAATCATTTCTCGCGTGTTCTTTGGATAACACAAAGATAAAATTTCACTCTGTTTAATAGTTTTGGACTTTCTAAGTCTCAAAATACATCGGATTAAGTTTCCAATTGTTTCCAGGTTGAAAATCGTGCTTGAACATAGGGCCGGCCATGAAATATCCCAACGGACTGTGATTGGTTAGAGAATTTTTTCCCGCTCACCTGGTAAGTCTTTCGGCTTGGTCTTCCAATAGATTTTTTCATTCCGCTGTCGTGTCATTTTCTATCGCACGAGCATCCTTCCTCTCGTCCTTCCTTCCTTCCTTCCTTCCTTCCATCCATCCATCCATCCATTCATCTTGTAGCAGGTTTTCACCTGTTCCCCTTCTCGATGCTAACAGCATGACTCATTAAGAGATCCTTTATCACAGCTTTCCTGATTAGCTGCACCAGCTTCTCCTTGACCCGGAGATGCAGATTCATAGGTGTTCCTTACACCGCCGTAATTGTTCCCGTTTATTTTCTCTCTCTCAAGAAAGTCTTCGCTTTCTACTTCATTCTCTACATACACTTGCCCATTTCCTTCATTGGCTGTCGACGCAAGCGCCATTGGCTGCGAAGTTTTCTTGAATGTGGTTTTACTGAAGTTTGACCTTGGATCATCGATAGACGTGTCGCAGCCCAAGTACTTGCCAACGTTGACGGTACCGCACGTTAAAATGCGAGCAAATTCGCGTCTGTAGTTTAAATTAAAAACAGCGTAAATGATGGGATTGAAGCAACTGTTCGCCGTGGTTAACCAGAGAGCAAAACACATGGCGTAGAATTTAGGCTGGTCTATTTGTGAGAGGTCAAATGAGATAAGCAACACGTGAAAGGGAAGCCAGCATAGTCCAAATACTACCACAACCATAATGAGCATGCGTACGACGCTGACCCGCGCACGGTGGGCACCTAGATGTAGGATAAATGAGAATAGCAATAATCAGTTATTCAGAAACTTCATCATTACTTATAATATCAGCAGTAGCAGTAGTAGCAGCAGCAGCAGTAGTAGCAGCAGCAGCAGCAGTAGCAGTAGCAGCAGCAGCAGCAGCAGTAGTAGTAATAGTAGCAGCAGCAGCAGCAGCAGCAGCAGCAGCAGCAGCAGTAGTAGCAGCAGTAGCAGTAGCAGTAGAAGCAGTAGCAGCAGCAGCAGTAGCAGCAGCAGCAGCAGCAGCAGCAGCAGCAGTAGCAGTAGCAGTAGCAGTAGCAGTAGAAGCAGTAGTAGTAGTAGTAGTAGTAGTAGTAGTAGTAGTAGTAGTAGTAGTAGCAGTAGCAGTAGCATGCAGCAGCAGTAGCAGTAGTAGCAGCAGTAGCAGCAGCAGCAGCAGCAACAGCAGCAGCAGCAGTAGCAGTAGTAGTAGCAGCAGCAGCAGTAGCAGTAGTAGCAGCAGTGGTAGAAGCAGGTGGTAGCAGGGGTTTCATTAATTTTTAGCATAGCAGGCTGCACTGAAAGAAGAGGTGTCTATGAAATATGCTAATGAGGCCACCCATCAGATAAATTACATAACACGCCAAAACAGCCGGCGGTAAGTAGGAAGACAAGCGGCGGTAAACCATCGATAGGCGCCTATTAATGAAATCCCTGTCGCAGTAGCAATAACAGTAGCTGTGTTTTTCTCTTAGTATAACGTATTTAGTTACAATCTCTACAATTTCGTTAACTTCCAGTTTAACCTGTTTTTAAAATCACAAGGTACAACTGAATATGCTTCAATATAATAATAATAATAATAATAATAATAATAATTTATTACTTATAACGCGCAAATTGTGGTGAAGTAACAAATTATGATGCAAGTGGTTAAAACTCTATCAATAACTAATGGCTTTTCTCAAATATATATATATATATATACTGTTTTTGTAAAAAATCGCTTGATTACTATATTTTATAACCACTTTTCAGCATACGCTGCTATCGTAAGCCAAATATAACGTTTTCCTCTCCTCCATACCTGTTTAGTTTTCAAAAGACAAAATACACTCTAGAATATAGACATTAATGCCTATCTTTCTTATAAATGTGTTCCTGATGATTACAAAACACATCGATCATATAAACGACATAGGTGACCAGAAAAGCCGTTCAAAGAAGACCGAACGTGATCTCATTTATTGTGGAAGGCGTGAGGGGAGGGGAGGGGGTCGGGAAAATGTTTGTGGAGAGTAAAAATTTCATAACCCCCCCCCCCCCCACACACACACATTCCCAAAACAACTTCCAAGACTTCAGCCTCACAAGTCTCTAGTACCACAATATGACATATAAAGACATAAATGATCTAGTTTTTCTATCTTAGAGCGTCAAGCTATATTGTTATTGTCGTCTACGATCAAAGTGGCTGTAACCAAAAAGATTAGGAACCTAGTGGACGGAAGGAAAAGCGCTCTAATTTCAACGATTTTGTTTTATGACTATTTAAAATGAAAGCACAGATGCGCGGCTGATGTGGCTCAAGACCAACGCGGTGAATCTGAATTAAGTAGACCCCATTTTTATCAGATCTACGTCACCCGTTGTACAAAATATCAAGGCAGAGATCTAAGTTAAGCAACTCTTCCATATATCATTACTTGTGATGTTTCTAGGGTGATACGTGGTTTGTAGAGCATTATGATCTGATAGAAGCCTAATTCATCTTGATTGCCCTTTTTTCGCGGTGATTCTAAATATAGCGTTGTGCAGGTTCTAGAATTTTTTTTTTTTTTTTTACTGTCAGTATGCAGCGCTCGTATTTCAACAGTACATAGAGAGGTCAGTTTTAGTTTTTATTTTTTTCCGGTCCGGAATCCAAGTGAATCGCGCGCGCTGATTAGTTGTCAGTTGGTCCGGTTTTTCTCAGTACGCTCACAGTTACATGGGCTTAGAAGGGATTTCGAACCGGGAAAAAATAAAAATAAAAAATAAAAACGTTATTAAACGGCTTAGGTCGGTCCCTATTGAGAGAATATTTGCCCTCGGTCTTGAAAACGGACCTCGGCCGCAACCTCGGGCAAATATTTTCTCAATACGGACCTCCCAGCCGTTTAATAACATATATGTAATACGATGGGGAGTATTACAAACCGCTATTAGCCTTATACGCGGTAAACGAGAAATAATTAATGTCAACAATATTTCGTGTTGCGCCCTTAACCCGAGAGAGTAAGGGCGGTATAAGTAAAAACTTCTATTAGCACAACTGTGCCAGTCAGAGCGCCCGTTATACACCCATTTTAAAAATCGTTGTCGCAGCCGAAGCAACAGTCAACACTCCAAGACTGCAAAGGATTTCGGTAATTTTTCTCATAAATCATGTTTATAGTAATAGTATTTTCCAAAATATTCGGTTTAACACCTGAACTACCACTGCAGCTTGCCAGAAATATATGTCACAAAAGCATTCAACCAAAATATGCTCTGGGATGAATTAATTTTGAGAAAAATTACCGAAATCCTTTGCAGTGTTGGAGTGTTGACTGTTGCCTTCAGCTGCGACAACGATTTTTGAAATAGGTGTATCTAAACACGCTTGCTGTCGGCAATTTTGTAACTAATCGGAGAGCGTGTTTCTGTCGACACTGTCACTAAGAAATCGCGGGAATGTCGATGGGAAGTTTGTGTTCTAAACAAGGCAACCCGGGCAATTCCTCAACATTTATAGGATTTATTGCGATTCTCAAAATTCTGCGAACGCCTTGTTGTGAAATTGGTTTTTCGCTGCCTTCAATCAAATAATCAGTCGATATCTTTTATAGTTTTGACTGGCGGCAGTAAAAAACCAAATTCCAACGGGCAGCTCGCAACTACCGAACATCTGCCTGTATAAAGAGCACAATGGATTATAGAAATACGCTTGAACATAAGCCATGTCATTTTATCCCAAGGTACAGCACACCAATCTACACCAATCGCTACTAACACGTTCGCATTATGACTGAACTTCTAGTGCATAAGATAAGTCTAGTGGGAATTAAATCATGGCATTTATATATAAACTCTTCTTTCTTGGAAAAGCAGGTGCGTTTCTGTTAGATACCAACAGAATAAGATAGTCAATTGATCCGCGATCTTTGCCGCCTCGTCTAGCAACTGGCAGTCGGTTTCTTGTCAGCGATATCGATAAAACTTCAGGCAAAACAAATCGGACTGTGAAAACGCTTATCATTACGCACATGTTTTGGTAGTTATTTGTTGGGTCCCGCTTTGACAGCAACCCATTAGAGCAGTCTGTCCATATGCTGGGTTCGTGTGCTATATTCTGGTCGATGATAAATGTGTGTATCATAATATGTTCAGAAAGATCAATCCAGCCCTTAGGTATTCCATAAATGATTCTTAAGTTCGAATATTAGTCGACCAGAGAACACAAAAAATTTAATGTTAAAAAGTTTTGGTTTTTACGAATTTATAGTAAAATGAAACGTGTTTAAATTTTTTCACTCCTTGTAAAAAGCTTATAGAGACATTAATTTGATGCACGTTTTTAAGAATTATAAATTATATATTCGTATTTGACAGTTGTAATGCCCACAATAGCGTGAGGATCTTGGTAATGAAGGATGCTTTAGCCCCTCGAGTTTTTTCTCAAAATCTTCTCATCTCTTCTGCTCTCTCAGTTCTGTTGTCTCTTCTGTTCTATTTTGTTGTGTTCTCCTTTATTTTAATTCTGTTTCATTGTTTATGCTTTTTCTCATTCATGGGCTTAGCTTATCTAATTTCATTTCCTCTTTTAGTCTTTCTTTTCATTGCAAGTTCTTTTTTCGCTTCTTCTAGTTCTTTTTTCTTTTTCTTTCGCATTGTCTCCTCTGCTCTGCTCTACTCTTGTCTGCGCTGCTCTGCCCTGCCCTGCTCTGCCCTGCCCTGCTCTGCTCTGCTCTGCTCTGCTCTGCTCTGCTCTGCTCTGCTCTGCTCTGCTCTGCTCTGCTCTGCTCTGCTCT
>WUAP02134274.1:0-13298 GCA_015163945.2 Stichodactyla helianthus
CACCGCTATCCATAATGACTAATCAGGGAGCTCGGCCGAAGCCTAAAGGGAGAGGTTAGTCGGCCCCTAGACCATATAAGATTAACCTCTTGCTGTGATCAGTAAAAATCGATCTCTCTATCAGGACTACTCGTCCTTTGACGCTTTGATCCATGTGGGAGGCGTTAGGAAAGTCAGACATGCGCATACTATAGTAAATACAGAGCGTGCAGAGCATTCAGTTTCGTCATTCTCAAATAATAGATAGATTTTATATCGCTGAGATGCATGCTTGGTACTATTAGTGACAAACAAGCGTTTGTGCCGAAATCTCTACTGGATTTTGTTTGTTTTTTGGTTAATTTGGGATCATACCTCCAGACTTGATGCTGAAGCGCAGTATGGCGGGCGCGCTATTTTTATCATCCAATCGGAGGTCGGTGCTATATTCAGTGGTATTCATAGGAATCGCACCGGACTATTTGTATCCTATGATCGCAGGTCGGTGTAATTCCTGTATTTAATAGTGTTCAAAGGTATCGCACCGCACTATTTTTATCATCCAATCGCAGGCCAGTTCCTGTATTCAATGAGTTTATAGGAAGCGTCCCTGCTGTTTTTATAATCCAATCGCAGATCGGTTTAAATCCTTGTAGGAATCAAATCACGCTATTTTTATGATCCAAGCAGGTATTTACATCGTACTGCGCTATTTTTAAAGCGGTTTTTGTATGAGTGGGAAACGTACGGTACTGACTTACAGCACGTACACGGTACGGTATACAGTAACACTGAAATGGCTTCCCATTGTTTTCGTGCGAATCATCCAATTGCAACCCGTAATTACAGTTACGGCAAAGGACCGTATTCAATCGCAACTTGCTGCAATTCCTGTATTCGACGGTGTTTACAGTAATCGCAGAGCAATAGTTGATCATCCAATCGTAAGTCAGTGCAATTCCTGCATGCAGTGGTGGATTGGGGTGGGGTGGGGTGGGGGGGAGGGGGTGCCCCTTTTATTCACAAACTAGAGGTGCACCCTTCCCTAATAGGGCTGGCGTTGGCGAGTTGCCGGACTCACTTCAGTGAAACGACGACTTTTACCTTTTCATAGATTTATTGCTCACTAAAGAGGTCGACTGAAAGAGAATCAGTGACCGTACAATCAATACTTAATACTACTTTCGATAATGATAAATGGTACACTATTGGCGTGCTTTAATGCTTACGTAACAATCAGAAACCAAGTTAATTCGTTACACTCAAATGGTAGTTATAACAAAATGATTATACTTAATAACACGAAGATTACACAATGGGTTGGATCAATGCACTTAAAAGGTATTTCGGGGCCGATAACAATATTATAGTGAAGAAAACGAGAAAGATACATACCAACATTCGCGGCATTGACAACTCTCCTAATCGAGGTCAAACGTGGACGAAACTGAATCAAATTATACTATGCGCGTATCATAGGCTCGTGACGTAGCTTGATGAGTGATGCGTGCGTGATGCTTACAGTAACACCTAGCAACCCATGGTAAGTATGACTTGATTCTTAAAAATTAACCACAAAGTTTATATTCATATGATGTTTTTAAATTTCTTTTTCCATAACTTTATTTCTTTACAAACAATTTACAATATAAAAATAAACTTTTTCCAACTGAAGAACATTTAGCTAACTATATTTTATCATAACTGAATGAATATGAATCTCAAAGTAAGCTTAAAGAATTTTTCAGTTTTATCGGTTTTGTTTCTAACCATTTTCTTATTATGAAGGGAAAAATCACAGCTACAGAAAGTGTGGACTTCTGACTGGTTCCTCTAGGCTGCATACTTATGGACACCAGTCTTATACTAGATACTTAGATCATTCAAATACTTTGGAAGCAGAACTATTAGAGCAGATTTCGTATGACTGTGAAAAGCTCACAGCATCTGTGCTGTAAGCATGCCTTGGTACAACCCTGATGTTTTCTAGAAATTTGACGTGCCTTGACCGTGTTACGACCATGTTCGTGCTGCGACCTTTTCACAGTCATATGAGATCTGCTCTATGGTTGGGGACCATTCATTATTTAACCTGGGAAGGACAGCAAGAATAGGAGAGGTGCATCAAACATTCTAGACATTGAAAGGGGTTATAAATAAATTTAAACTCATGAATAATTAATAAACAAAACACAATAGAAACCAGTGACCATGGAGGAGGTTGTAATTCTGATACAAAATCGTCTTCACTTGCATAAACTTTAGCGTGGATTTTCTCAGCCAAACTTGATTCATTTCGAAAAAAAATCAGTAGAATATGAGAGCATACACCTAGACGTTGTTTAAGTAGTCTACAACA
This sequence comes from Stichodactyla helianthus, assembly GCA_015163945.2. Classification (NCBI taxonomy): domain Eukaryota; kingdom Metazoa; phylum Cnidaria; class Anthozoa; order Actiniaria; family Stichodactylidae; genus Stichodactyla; species Stichodactyla helianthus. The sequence goes on from WUAP02134274.1 coordinate 2,339, forward strand.
TGAGCAGCCGTGTTGTATCAGAGTTACAATCACTCGCCTTCGGCTCATGTTGTAACTTCTGATACAACACGGCTGCTCATGTTGTAAACACTACATAACTTTTCATAATTATTTACAAGGTGGTCATGATGTTTTGTTTTGGATGAATCTTGTCGCACATCCCTTAAATAATAAATGGTTCTTTGGTAATCTTGTGACAACTTCACTTTGTACAGTTCTTTGAATGATGTCATGTTTTGTTTGCTCTGCAGTATCTTTTCTAGTTTCAAGAACAGTTTTATCAGGTGAATGGGAAGTTTTCATGGAAAACTTTTAATTAATGTTCAAACATGAAAAGTCATATTTTTTCATCATAATTTGTGTTTTCTGTCATGTACCCTGGTCCAAGAGGTTTTATTTCCTTTATCTTTATTGTGAGCATTGAGAGCCAGAGGCACAATGTGCTAATGGAAAAGGAAAGAAAAGGAGAGAAAACCTCTGGACCAGGGTATACTTGCATTATTTTATTGCAGAAATTCTATTTTCTGGTCATATTTATAGTTAAATCTCATGCCCAACTGGCCTGCACTTGATCATACTCTTCATTTGTGATGAATGGCTGGTCAATAGTTCTGAAAATGATTAAGTTTAAAAAATTGTTAAAATGGTAAAAAATAACTGTGACTCTTTTATTGAGTTCCCAACTGGCTGGATGAATTTTTTTAAAATTTGTACACTGCTGTTAGCAGAGGTTTCTGTTCCTGCTGCCTTACAGAAGGATAAAAATGATATCTGTTAGCAGTCAGGGTACCTTCTCCAGGCAGAATAAAAAGAATTGGCAGATCTAAACCGTATTGCATATAACAATGAAAACAGAAGGAATTTAAGGAGGAAAGACCAACACTCACTTGATCATCAAGTCACCACAGAAGACACATTCTGTTGCTATAAGATCATCAAGTTCAGCCTGTCAAAGGAAAAGTCAGGTATGATTGTTCACCATAGTCATAATCAAGGTATAACTACTAGAGCAAAGCCTGCACCATCTTCATATTAGTTATCTTAATATTAGAAGTTAGGGACTGAGGGAAGGGGTGTTAGGTGGGCACCAAATTGACAAATTCCATATTTCTTAGTTACCCCTTACCCAACCTGTAAAAGGAGTTTATTGCCCGCTTCAGATACTGGGGCCCCTGCTTTTAAATTGGATAGCACCTGACAAAAAATTCTCATCCACTACAAATTAATATTTTAAAGCCAGTCTCTCATCATTACATATACATGTACCTTGAGAGCTTCTTGTGACTGATCTGAACTGACAGATACTGTATCACCATATGCAGAATCAGGTGCATAGATGCGACTATATAGTGATGATGCTTTTGCTCTAAACAGTACAAAAAAGGAAATCTCTTTTTATGAAGCCATAAAACAACCTCTGGGCTGATCTAAGTCAGGGCATGGCTAACTCACAGATGGAATTAGTATTTATCACGTTTTGGTTTTTTGTGGAGGCAGGACAACTGGAGAACCTGGAGAAAAACCATTGAATCAAGGAAGAGACCCAACAAGAACTCTAGTCACATGAAATGCTGAGTCCAGGAATTAAACCTGAGATATTTCAGAGGTGAGAAGTGAGTGTGTTACCCTTCTGACCTTATTTTATAGTATACTGTCTTATAAAGTACATGCTTCAGTCTGTGAACCTGTTTTTGAAAAAGAGTGTGGTTTCTATAAGAACAGAAAGGAGTAATACAATACCAATCGAAAGCTGCTTTTTTATCACTCCCTTAGTAAAGTACCACTTTTGTTAGGTTAGGTTTAGTTCTAGTGTTTGGTGTACCAATCTATTGCTTTTAAAACCAATCATGAAACTCATTCTGATTGGTACTGTGTGTGGCTCACAGAATGAGCCCAAGTAATCTAGTACTCACCTCTGTTTTTCTTTGAGAAGAGGAGTAACCTGAAACACAGTTGTTTTTATGAGAAAAAGGCAGAGTTACTGTTATGATAAAGTAAGGTACAGCTACCACAGTATGGCTTCGTCTCACCATATCCCACTCCCCCTGTCTGTATAATTTAATGCAACCCCCACCCCCCTGACCTGGGAATGCCTGATATCTGTGAAAATGGGAAAATGCCCCAAACCCTGGGGGAATATTGCTGATCCAGTGCTCCTGCATATTCCTCTCTCTAGGCAGGCCCTGGTCAACAGATTGGAAATGCAGAAGACAGCATTTTTTTCTCTGCTGGCAGGGATTCAAAAGGAAGTGAATAGTAGGTAAATACCCCACACTTCCCCAGTTGTGCCTGGGTTGTAGGGGGTTTACATTGAGTGGAGCATAATATTAATTGTAGTGTTGCATTGTAATTGTAGTCTGCTAACCAACCTCATTTACTAAACAATCAGTATGAAAAGCATGTTGGCACTGGAACAAGTAGAAACTCCTGGTCAACAGTGGATATAAACAGATTGAGCACTTCTCATTGGCAGGGACTATGCCACATCTGCAGGGGTGAAAACAATAATCATTTTAAAATTGTAAGTTTTTAGTTAACTTTGCACACCTCTTGAGCAATATGACTAACCTGTTTCGAACATCTTGTATGTCAGCTCGGATAAGCTTTGCACTCTCAGTTGCTTCCTGTCATTAAGATTTTATAAAAAAAACATGATTTTCATTATCATGTGTAATCATGTCATCATCAGTTATCAATCATCATCATCAACATTGTTGTCGATCAACAGTATTGTCATCAATCTACCTTACCACAATTGCTATCCCCATCCCCATGCCCACCCCTGCCCCCCACCATCGTCACCACCATCATCACCAAGACCACCACCATCACCCATCGCCACCACCACCACCACCACCACCACCACTGCCATCGCCATCATCACAAAGACGACAACCATCACCATCGCCACCACCACCACCACTGCCATCGCCATCATCACCAAGACCACCACCATCGCCATCACCATCACCATCACCACCACCATCCCCCTAGCTCTCACCAATGATTTTCATCATCTTTTACCTGCATATCATTTTTCAAGTCTTGAATATGCTGATTATATTCTTGAAGTGATGAACATATGGCATCCTACATGAAACCCAAGAAAGAAAACAATGGAAAAGGGATACAAAGGTGTGAGAGGTAAACGTGCAGTGGAAATGAAAAGAATCTAGTACAAGATTCTACAAAAGAGTGATGTATAATGTAGCTACCTTGAAGTGGTCTATCGTCACAAAGTCTTGAAAAAATGGAAGAATATCTTCTATCTTGAGTAACGTACACTGATTAAGAAACTCCATAGCCCTGAAACCAATTAAATTAGTGATGTGATGACTTTAAGTTCAAACTGGCCAGGAGGGGGCAGTTCCAGGATATTTTTGAGAGGAGGTGCACCTACAGGATTTTTTGAGGGGGGAGCACCAGGTACGTTTAGGACTCAAGCACCATGAAATGTAAATAACATTAAATCCATGATTGACTGTAGGTAGCTCATCTCAAAACGGTGTGCACCCCCCTGCATCCCTGATTCCTCCTCCTTCCTACTTACTTTTTCACATCCCTGTCTTCTTCCACAACATGTCTAGCTATCCTCAACCACAGCTTTTTTCTCAAGATTTCATCATCTTCAGCAGGCTTCTCGGCTTGAAGTTTAGCTAGTTCAACATCAACCTGAAATAAAATTTGCAAAAGTGATTCCAGTGGTAGATCCAGGAATTGGAGAAAGGAGGCCCAGAAAACTGGTTGAGCCAAGTTTGCAGTTGTGAAAATACCACTTATCTAAAACACAACTATATTGTGGCCTTTTCTTTTAATCAAGGATAAAAATATATTTCTAGTTTGTGAACTTTAAATTTGAAATGGCTGCTTTATTATTATATTATGTGTGCACCAATATGCAGGAATGTGTGTAATTAGGGACTGTTCATTCTTTATCAGGAGGGGGGGCTGGTGGTTTTGGAATTTTTGCTAAAAATTTTGCGTATTCCCACCTTTTATTGCAAAAATTTTTTACTTGGCCCCCATCAATTTGTCCATGTTTTGCATCACCCCCCTCTAACATATCATATTTTTTCTATGCCCCCCTTAATAGCAAAATTTTTCAGGTGCCCCCCCCCACAAAATCACCAGCCCCCCTCACAATAAAAAATGAATCCCTTATACTGATATGATTTCGAAAGCATTTAATATGAGCTGTCTCACCTTCAGAGCCAAATCTACAGCTTCTTCATACAATCTCATTGTACTGTAGATGTGTACACAAGCTCTGTGCTTGTTGTGCTCTGAACAAAGTCTTAAGGCATACTTGAGATCATAGAACACCTGGTCTGGATCCTGTGTAAAAGAAAGACATGTCAGAATAATTTAAACACATTCAATGATTTGGACATCTTAAATGCCAATTACCATACATTAAGGATGGTAAGTACTGACTATCAATTTTAAAGTATACATATACATTTCATTAACCAAAGAAGGCTATTGTCCATATTCACGGTAGCTACCATGTTTGTTGTCTTGTTCTGATGCTAATAAGTCACGTGGTTTCTGAGGGGCAAAACAACTTAAAATTGGGGATCGACTTCAACCGCCCCAAAACCATACTTTCACATTTGGATAATATTTGTCAAAAAAACTGAATTGATCTTTGAAAATTACTCATTTTTGGAAAAAGAGTTGTTCTACCAGTTTGCCCCCTGGAAGACCTCATGGCTAATTTTCATTAAACATAAAAACGATCATGGTGGCTATCGTGAATATGGTCTATTAGAATACCAGGGCTTTTGCACTAGCAGGTCATGTGACCATATACTCTCCTTAAATCAGGTACCATAGTCAAAATAATTTTCAGAAATGAAGAGCATGTTGGTATTAGTAAGAAGGCAAAGTCTTAGCTCAACATGGTTGACACAGGAGAAATGGCATGAAATATAAGATTGAAAATTTGATTAGGATTTGTATGGGAAAATGTACTGGACAGCACAAGGTTGCTGTCCAGCACATTTTTCCATACAAATTATAAGAAAACATTAGGTTTTATATTTCATTGTGTGGTCTGGTCATGTGACCTTTTAGTGCAAATGTCCAGTAGTATTCGTATAACTTAAGAACCAGAAAAGATGAAGCAAATTCACCTTTCGAAAATTCAACAAAGGACTGGAAACCAACTCGTGCCCCACAGAACTGTGGGACTGAATTTGGGGACAAAAGCAAAAACTGCTACCATCTTGCATTGGATTCTGGGATTGATTTTAGAGAGGAGAAAGTGTTCATGCCCAGTCTTTCTTTGAATTTTGGAAAGGCCAATTGGGCAGAAGTAGTCAAAATGTGCTTACTGTGCCCTGCATCTGAAGGTACCGCAGCAAGGAGTCATCATCCTTGAGTTCCACATAAAGTGACAGGAGATAGTTATGGATAGCCTGGTCTTGATTACCAAGTCTCTCAATGCAGAATTCCAGATAACGAACAGCTTCATCTAGCTACAGACAGTATGTTTTATCTAGTTAGTAGGAAGTAAAAAAATGGTGATGATGATCAGGTCTTGAGATGTTGGGAGTGAAGACGATGTGAGGAGATGGAGGAGGAGGAGGGTGATGGTTGTTGTTGTGGTGATGATAACGATGTTGCATAGTGAAATGATGGTGCATGTTGGTGGTAATCGTGATGTTGATGGTGATGGCAATGATGGTAGTGATGGTGATGGTGATGGCAATGGTGGTAGTGATGGTGATGCTGGTGATGATGGTGATGGTGGTGGTGATGGTGGTGGTGGTGATGGTGATGCTGGTGGTGGTGGTGGTAATGGTGATGCTGGCGGTGACGATGGCGATGGTGATGGTGATGGTGATGGTGATGGTGATGGTGGTGATGCTGGTGGTGATGCTGGTGATGCTGGTGGTGGTGATGGTGATGCTGGTGGTGGTGATGGTGATGCTGGTGGTGGTGATGCTGGTGGTGGTAATGGTGATGCTGGCGGTGACGATGGCGATGGTGATGGTGATGGTGATGGTGATGGTGGTGGTGATGGTGGTGATGCTGGTGGTGCTGGTGGTGGTGATGGTGATGCTGGTGGTGGTGATGGTGATGCTGGTGGTGGTGGTGGTGATGGTGATGCTGGTGGTGGTGATGGTGATGCTGGTGGTGGTGATGGTGATGCTGGTGGTGGTGATGGTGATGCTGGTGGTGGTGGCAGTGATAATGGTGGGAGTGTTCATGATGATGATGATGTGTGATAGTAGAGAGGGGTGATGATAATGATAGGTGGTGGTAGCATGGGTATAGATGATGATAAAGGTCATAGGTGGCTGTAGAGGTAAGGTTGTGAGTGATGAACATTGTGAAGGATGATGACATGATGACCTGATGGCAATGACCTTGCTGGACAATAATTTCATCAACTCCCTGTACCTGAACTGACTTTCCTTGTTGATGATAGTGAACTAGAGAAGGTATCAGCTGTTTTGGGTTCAGTAAGCCTTTCTTCTCAATCCAGGCACTCACTGTTTGTTTTGGAATATGCTGCATAAGGACTGGGGAAAACTTGTAGTACAGTTCTGTATCAGTCTGTTTTGTCAGAACACTGAGTGCCGCAGGATAATCATCATGCTGGATATGATGACTGATTACATGATCATAATCTAAAATTAAGTAGGTTAACAAAGTTACAATCTGTTGACTTTCATTCAGAAGAGTGTAATTGGCTGAGAAATTTTCTTAATGTGTTCTTTTCAAGATGTTTTTGGAAAAGATTGAGGAAACAAAGGGGAATAGGCAAGATGAATGAAAGGTAAAAAGGATGGAAGTAAGAAAGTGAATGAGAAAGGAAATGAAAAGGGAGAAAGCAAGAGATGAGGGAAATAAAGAAGATGGCGGGAAGAAGCAAGTGAGAGAAAAATTAGATAGAAGTGATTGTTCTGGGGGAGATCCAGGAGAGGTGAAGAGGGGTGCACTCCCCTGAGATAAGCTACTTACAGTCAATATTATACATTGGATATCAATCATTTACTTTTGATACTCAAGTCCTGAACATAAATGGTGCTGGAGGTGCACCCTAAACATTCCTGGATCTGCCCTTGGTTCCCTTATGGCATGATTACCAGTAAAATGTACCTTGCATTAACATGGCAAAGAAGACCAAATTCTCCACATCACCATGGCTTGCAATCAGTTCATATGCAGTTTTTCTGTTTTGATCCAAACATATCTAAACACACAGACACAAAAATGATTACCAGTAATGTTTTTAAAGGATGCATACATACATACATACATAAACTTTATTTCACCTCGAATTTCTAGAGTAGCCGTATAGTGGCTAATATGTTCGAGCAAAAAAATAAAAAATAAAATAAAATAAAATAAATTAAAATTAAAAATCCAATGCACTTTGGGATGCTAGTATTGTCCATACCTTTACTGCATGACTGGCTAAGAATCGTCTAAACTCTTCCTGAAGTTTGACACATTCTTTTGAAGTACTGTTAGGTGATTCTTTCAGTTGGTTGAGATGGTTAAGATAAAGCTCTATCAGCCACATCACTATCATAGTCATCTGTGTCTTGTCCTAGAAAACACCCAACAATTTTGATAAGGGCAGCTTTCATTATTTTATTATGGCGGTGGCAGTGGTGGGTTTGGCAAAATTGAAGGGGAGGTTATATTGTTATCTTGAGAATTGAGAAGTCTCATAGGGGGGTTATTAAATTGCAGACTGAGGTAAGAGGCTGAAATTATGCTAAAGCCTTCAAGATTTTAGTGGGTTATGAAATTTTTGGTAGTAGCCAAGGACCAAAATTTTGCCAACCACCCCTCCCCCTCAAGCCATAATAAATAGAAACCCACTTAACCTTGATTCTTGGTGCTAAATAAATTAACAATGGGTTTTAAACTTGCTCAGAACCCTCTTACTGGCATGCACAGGTGATGTGTGCTGCAAATGTGCTACCTCTCATTGAAGTGGTCATGGAACCATTCAATACTCAGACAGCTGGGTCTGCTATCATAAACCATGTGGACTGAGTAGTGTTGTTTGATAGTACTGTCCTGTGCTTTTTCAGTTTTCTAAAACTTAGTGTATCTGTTTTTTCTCCCTCTGCAAAAATTAACTTCCAATTAATTAAAAATTCAATCTTGGAACAAGCCATAGGTTTGTCAGCTGCCTCAGAACTTTTCTTAGAGTGTTATCTATTTTCGAAAAGCATTGACCACATATTGTAATAATTCTGTAATAGCCTTATAAGCTATAACTAATGGGACAAAACTTTAATTAACAAGGCTTTGCACCATCATGTGATGGTAGCCATGACAGGAGGTACAACAGTACATTCTTTTTCCCCTGGGAAACTGAATTCTTTCTCATGTAAATCAGATTAGACCAGATTCAATTGTTCCTGTCTCTTGTCATGGCTGCCATCATGTGGTGGTCCAAAGCCTCTATTGTATACTTTATGGCCAGCCAACACATGTTGACCAAAAGTTGGCCAACACTTCACTGACACATAAAGTACACATTCAATTTCCAATTATGGTAACACACTGACACAACCAACCTTTGTTTCTAGGCTTTCAAGTTTCTTCATCAGGAACATTCGTAATGCCTTCTTTTCCTCTACTTTGATAAACTTCAAAGCAACTTCCTCAAAAGAGACTTGTGTCTGTGCGTAGCAGTTGGCAGCTGCTGTGAAGCTTTTATCAGAAAATTAAGATAAAATTATGAAGTTAATGAAACTGGTACTAATCGTAAATTAAAATGTTTTTCCATGTGCACACAGGTCCAAAAAATGAATCTTCCTGTTTTCCCTCATGGCTGCTCACAAGCACAAGGAGTTGTGGAATTTTATAATGTAGCTTGCATAACAACTTGAACCAAGCTTTACATTATAAATATATTTTTGACCTACTTTTTCTTTTGGAAAAAATCTTCTGCTTGTTTGGTCAACACTTTTTCAAGATTTGCAGGATTATCCTGAATTATAAGAGGAATAAAATTTCAGTCTTTTTATTATAGTGTAACATATTCTTAATACTCCAGTTTTGAGTTCTCCTTTGCTCAGCCTTAGCCTCAATTGTGCATAGAATATTTACAATTAACAGCAAAACCCAAAGCATTTGTATTGTTTGTTTATATGTGAATTCCATACCTTTCCATGGACTGTTAGTAAAACCATAAAATATATTACATGGTATTGAGGCTAAGGCTGAACAAAAGAGAACATGAAACTGGAGTATTATCATTTATTACTCTTTTAAAATTGTATTAATTATGTATTAAAAAATGCACAGTGCAGAGTAATCAATGGATTAATTACTCTGCATTGTGCATTTTTATAGCTGTTTCTTACCCTGCAGTAGAGTTTTGCTCTCTCAAAATCCTCTTTCTTGAGGTACATTTTCCAGACATCTCTGAAACCCAACAAAAAAGTCAGAGTGTAACTGAAGACAGGTTAAGCACATCTGAGAATGCAAAACACAGCACACTGTGTGTTTAAGATACTGTAATGTATTGCAGTAATAATTACAGATGTATTTGAGATTTTACCTGCTTTCTCTTGTAATGTGATACTGAAAGATAGCTGTGTCTGAATAAATCCAGATTGTCTTTTTGGCTGCATCCATAGACATCCCTCGCATTACTCCATACTGAAAGAAAGAATTGGACATTACTATCACTGATTTTTGGGAGTCTGAAAAACTTTGCAGTCACATGTGCTTGCAGATATCCATGGTAGGAGGAGAGCAAAATGAAAGTCAGGTTTCAATCTTCTCACAGGGATATGAAAGGTAAGGATCACCTGCATTGTTTAATTGCCTACGAAAGGTGGAATCGAGCAAATTCATGGAATGGTTGGTGTTGTAAGTGTAGCTTCAGCCATAACTGTGATGTTCTCTCAAATTTTGCTACGCCTTGCCATCCCTTGACTACAGTATGTCATGACCATGATTGTGCTGCGAGCTTTTTATACTGATATGTGTACCATCAATTTCATTGAACCCTGAAACAGCTGATCTAAGTCAGGGCACAGCTAACTCACAGATCAAATTGGAATTTAGTGTGTTGGTTTTTGCTGAGGGAGGAAAACTGGAGAACCCAGAGAAAGACCCTCGAATCAAGGAAGAGACCCAACAAGAACTCTACTTACATGAAATGCTGAGTCCAGGAATCAAACCAAAGACCCTGGCTTGATTCCTATAAAATAAAATTTGTTTTCACTTACCCTTGGTGGCATGTTATCTTCAAAGACTGTCTCTTCACTCAACAGGGACACAGCTTCAAACCTTTGGTAGTTAGAAAGGGAAATTATCATGATTTTGTACATGTACGTCTTTGTACAGTCATGTAGGTATTAGAATTCTAGTGGAAGCTCTAGCTAAATGCTTGACATTAGTCCTTAGTTCACCCAGGACATCCATAAAAGTCTAGTGTCATTGCAGTAACGCCTGGGACAGTAAATAGATAGGATAATCTGTGATGACATGATGATAATATAAGAATAGTAAATGGACATGTACAATAAGAGTGACTTCTTGGAATAGCTGTATATTTACTGAATAACACAAAGGGATGAAAATTGGTTGGGTAAGAAGACAATAAGGCACTGGGACAAACTTAGCCACAACAGGAATACATTCAGGTGACCTCTCCTAATGTGAGAAACGTACATCATACCTGTCTTTGTTTAGTAAAAGAGCATGGAATTCAGTTAAGCCAATGGCCAAGGGAGGTACAGGATCTTTACTCTCGCCAGAGGGCATGTATCTTTTATTTAAATAATAGTAGTTAAGGCAAAATGAGCCAATTCACCGTTTCGGCTCTAGCTTACACGTGTTATGTCACATGGTCAAGAATATAAACATCAAGCCAAAGTTCGGACATTCTTGTACGTGAAAGGTCAAGTCTTTTGTACGAATTTGCAATGGTTACTACCAAAAGATGTGCTTTCGGCACTTACAAAAATGATTC
>WUAP02134285.1:0-13297 GCA_015163945.2 Stichodactyla helianthus
AAAGAATAAATTACAAGGCCAAAAACAGAAACGAGGCTGGAGTTGAGCCGAAGAGAACTGTAAAATGGTCTATTGTAACTGTTATTGGCTGCACTTTCCATATATCGGTTCACTGCTCAAACACAAAGCATTCAGTTGAGGCTGCAAGGTGATTTCAAAGGATTATTCAAATTTGTACCCCCACACATTCAATGGAATGCTTGCTTAATTGCGTTTCATCTGCAGTCAACCAATGGTATGGAAAGTGGTCAATAAAAATTTAATAATCAAAACACAACAACCACAACAACTGTATCATTTAATTCAATTTATTTCCAAAGTTCCAAAGTTCATAACAATTGCAATTGGGTCCAGCCAATTTAACAATACTGTTCACATTACACATAATTTATAAAAAACAAGCTGCGACATTCTTCTTTAAATTTTGTTAGAATTCAACACATACAGCCAAAAGGCCAGCCATTCTGGCTACAGTGGTTTCTAGATTGAATCAAAAGAAGAATCTAACTGCTTGCTGTATGAAATGTATGAAATGGAATTAATATAATTTTTTTAACAAATTGTATTTAAAAAGTATAAAACACACTTTTTAAAATATTTTTCTCTTAAGTACTAGTTAGTGCTTGTTAAATTTTGAAAGTTTGGTTTTTGATTAAGTCAAACCCTAAAGGGGCTGGGATATATACACTAGGCAATTTTTCTTGCAATTTGTCTCACAATCTCATTGCAAGGCAAGTTGCACAAAACATTGCCTTTGTAACATACCAAGAGTCTTGCAATTTTGCTGTCACAGACAATGTGAGAAGTCAATCTCATTACTAGTATATTTTTTACTAAGGCCCAGGTCAAACGTTGAACTTTACATGATCGGAACCTAATTACATCAAAGACCGGCTTATTATTCATTGTTTTCAATAAGTTTGGCTCATGTGAAGTTCAACAATGGCCTGGGTGGGCCTTACAGTCTATTTCCCTTGCTGTGTCTTAAATACTATAAGTTATTAATTGTTTAAAGAATCTGTTTGATTCAATTTAGTCTCTTTGAATACTGTTAAATTTATAATTGAATTTACAGACTCTAACTTGCCACAACACGTGCTTTAATTTTCTATACTTTCTATTATATTAAAAACAATATTTAAACTTAACATTTATTAATTAGTCTTAAAACCAACATCCTTTTGTCTAGTTCATGGTTTTTATCTTTTGCTACTAAGGATTGTATATTTTTCAAATATTTTTTGTTCTTTTTCTTAATCTTTTAAACTGTTAAATGACTACATCAATCTATTACATTTTATTATTACACATTACCAAAGAAAGAAATAGTACAAGGAAATGTACAAAAGTAACCACCTTTGTCGCCAAGAGAGAAAATGACAAAAAAAAGTGTGACAGACTGAAGGCAAGGCAAAATTAGTCTTTTCCAATGAAAAACTGACATCCTGTTTCCAGCAATGTACTGTATCTTTAGAAACTCTGTTGTTAGACTGACATTTTAATTAGGAAAGTACCTATTGTTTAGGTATTTTTTGCAGGGAATACCTAATCCAATAGGTATATCAAACCCAAATACCTATTTATTAGGTATCCTCTCTTATCATACCTAATAAGTAGGCATTTGGTCTTTTTCTTACTATTCACTATAGTTATTAATTGTTACCTTATACCTATCAAATAGGCGAAAAAATGTCATGCCAGAATATAAGCATGTTGGATGAATTTCAACAGTTGTTATTATTTCTAGTTGTTTCCAATAGGCCAATTTTGCATGATAGCATAATTTACTACCAAGATCAGAATGCTTTAATTGGCTTCTATCGTCAGGCTAATTTTACCAATCGTCTCTTTATTCCCAGAAAAATCTGAAAGAAAGCATTTTGACAAAGCATTCTGGTAGTGGTAGTCAAATGATGCCTCTTTGTATTGTCTTGAAAATCTATCTCCTGGTTCTAAAAAGACACCTTATATTCACATTACCATATAAAGTGTCATAATTCAGGGCCAAGTCACAATTTTGTGAGTGGTCTGGTTTTCAAAATCTGGAAAAATATAATAATTAAAATATGACATTTTATACTCGTTGCTCATATTTTTCATTGTTCTTTAAAGTATTCATAAAAATACATTAATTTTGGAACTCATAAAATATCAGCCACATATTAAATGACAAACCATTTAATAAGATGTACCTATTTAAATATTGCAAACTGCTCCATTTTCGTCTGGACTGGCTTGCCATGTACTAAAGTGGGATCAATATTGGTATCATTCTTCTTTGCAACTATCTAGATGGACCTCATGGGTTGTCATCCATACAAATGCTAAAATAAACTAAACCAACAATATCCCCTTCATCCAGACCTGATGCTAGCTCAGGCAATAACCTCTATATACAGCTTTTTTTTTAAAAAAAAAAAAGTTGTCACAGCCAAAGGCAACAAGTGTTGAAAGATGATCTAAGATCTTCACTCACTGGAACTGGCATCATCAACTGGTGCTCTCATCTTCAAGACACCAAAACAAGAGACCCTTGATCTATTTGGTATTGAATGACCTATCACGCCTTTTACTGCGACAACGATTTTGAAATAGCTGTATTTTGAAGCTAGATAATATAGGGTTTTGGCCCGTTTCTTGTTATTCAAGACTATACACAAGCTTAATTGTTCAACCACACTTCTATTACCTTCACCACATCTTCTCTGTCAATGGACTTCAAAATTTCCATGAGGGTCTTTATGGTCACCTTGTGCTTCAAAAAAAGGGCATTGGTTGGAGATTTGTTTTCTTCTAGTTTTTCAATGTCTTCTTTGCTGACACCAAGTTTTTCAGCAAGTACACGATAGTCACGAAAGAAAGGCTCCTTAGCATTGAGCATTCGACAGACTTCTGCATAAACCTGGGAAGGAAGTTGTGTAACTTCAAGACTTTGCTTTTTTCCTGCATTATGGATGTTTTCTGGGCAGTTTTGAAGTGTGCCATCTTGAGTATAGCAAATGGTAGAGTCATCCTCTAAACAAGATGTAGAAATGTCCTCATCCTCAGCAGCAGTAGCTGGCATTGATTGTTCAATTGTTTCTTGATTTCCATCTGTATGTAGTAATGGAACTATGAATAAACCAGAAAATAAGCCATGTGTTTGGACAAATAAAGACTTCATAAGGCATTTAAGTGTTGATCATTTAAGATCAACACTTAAATGCCTTATGTTGTTCTTATTTGTCCAAACACTAATACCACAATAGGCATGGCAAACTATTTTTCCCAAAAATAAGCCATAATACACCAGTTTCGAGTTCTCTGTTGCTCTGTGTTAGCCTCATTTTTGTGTAGAATATTCATGTCTTTCAATGAACATCTGGAATTTCAAAGTGTTTGTATTGTTGAAGTTGTGCATTCTTTACTTTATCATTGGTATTTTTGAATATTTTAACACTGAAATGAGGCTAACACTGAGCAACAGAGAACTTGAAGCTGGAGTATTAGCTATCTTCGATAAGTTGATCAAGGTACAAACTAAATCCTAAAAAAAGAACCATGACAATTGCAGGTTTTAAAGTTCAATACATTAAGGGACCATTAGCTTTTTATTGGTGAAGTAAAAATAACATACAAAACACCCGGCACAGACATTAGGCCTTTTCCCTTACACCTAACTGAAGCTGGCGATATAAACTGCATTTTTTTCTCTCACTGGCAATACAATTTTAGATTTTTTGCAAGAGCAAAAGTGCTCACAGAGTCTATCATGTTTGTAAACAACACTGGCAACAATATCTCAAAAATTTGAACTTTTCTCTGAAACATTTTCAACATTTGTACAACTTTAATCTATTGAATCATAGTTACTAGAGGGAGATGGTTAGAAAACCTATTGTTATGGGTCTTTGTTCGCTTTTGAGGTTGAAACGGTCTTGAAGGTGCACAATTTTTTATTTATGCTCATCCAAAACTGCAAAACAAGTAAATATAAACTTTGTCTATGGGATTATTGTAAGGAAAATTCCGATATCTATTATAAATCTTTAGGTATTTTGGACCAGCAGCCAGAAGAAACATTTTGGTCTGTTCACTCAGCCATAGTCAGCAAGGGTAAAACAATGACAAAACAAAAGATTGTGCACCGTCACGCTTGAAAAAAGTGAACAAAAACCTACAACAAAAGGGTTTCCTAACCATCCCCCTCGAGTAACTATGATTGAATGTTGCAGCATGTTTCTTATAAGCATGATAGATGCTGCATTTTTTCCAAATCCTACCTTTCCCTGCTTCGTTGATATATATGGCTGTACCATCATTAATTCTGATTTGTATTTTATTTGCACTAGTATCTTCCAATGGTTTTTGAGGGGAAGGCTGTTGATCTGTTAGCAGTGGTACTAGGATGCAATTATAACATTGATCAATATGACAGTCTAAGTATAGACAAACAATTAAGGTAGTTCCAGACCCTTGCTTCTGCACATCTGAGCACACGCACTTTTATTAAAGAAAATTCAGTTTTAACGTGGGGAGTCTGGGCACTAGTGTGTCAAAGATGGTAAAGCGTAGAAACCCTAGTTTTAGCACAGAAAAATAACATTTTATCGACCAAAGGGTACTTATTCTCATTTTTTTAATTTAAAGAATTTTATCAATCTAAAAGAAACTCTAGTTTTAGTGCAGAAAAATAACATTTTATCGATTAAACTGCTGAAAAAGATTTATAAAAACTATTGTGCACCGCCATGTAGGTACTTATTCTCAACCTCCTGTTTTTTCCTTTTATTTAAGGCTTCATTTACTATTCTTGCAACATAGAAATAAAAACACTATGTCTATTGATGAGATCATCATGAATTTTCCACATTTTTACAACTTCAGCTCTTTACTGCATAGAAGTTTGCTTCTAGAATTTATTTTCAACCATATTTACACTCACTTGAAACATTTTTATTAAAAAAAATGCTAGAAGAACCTTTCAGCTTTTACTGGGAACAGTGTTTTGCTTTTGGTCGTTGAAACTATTTGCAATCTGTGGACTATATATTCAATACACAGCCTATTTGAGCAAAATCACGACCAATCATCATTTTATGACATCTCGTAGTTCTGCAACCAATATGATTACCCCCTCTTTTTTTCTCGGTTTTTGACTTGCCTAACAATGATCTTTAAATGACAGAAGTTTTAAGAAAATTCATTAAGGAAATCCAAGGCTCTGGAACTACCTTTAATAAACCAATTTAAGCATTTATAGGAGTGCATTGGGATGAGGGTTGGGGTCACTCTATATAATTATTAGTTCACACTTGGCTCGGTTTCCTTTGAAGTACTGCGGCCATCAAAATCATTTAAATGACTTCTGCTGTTTTATCATCCCCTATGTCATACTTAACACAGTTTTCTTTGCTTTTTATAAGGATGTATCTGTGATTTATCCCAATGAATATGTTACTGAGGGATGTATCTATTTATTGACCTGAGTCAATATCTAAATATATCCCTTGAATTTGTAAAAATGAGGAGTTCATTACAAACTCAATGTATCCAAGGCAGGATTGCAAAGCACGTCCCAGCAAATAACCACATTATAATACACATGAATAATTAATGAGGCCAAAACAATAGAAAATCATAAGCGTGGAGGAGCTTGTATATCTTGTACAGAATCATGCTGATTTGCATAAACTTTAAAGATGATTTTCTCATCCCAATTCACACCTATGTTCAAAATTTTAGTAAAACAAGATATAGCTAACCTATACATATCATAAGCAATATACAATATGCATGACCATGCTGTATGATCTACAATCTCTCGCCTGCAGCTCGAGCTTGTACATCAGATACAGCATGGTGACTTATATTGTATACATTACTTATCTTCTATGCATGCTCTTATTGCTGAAAAAGACAATTGATGTATGAATATTTGAGTGAGAGTGAATGGTTTGAACCCAGGTGTAAACGATGTTGGTGTTGTATGATCGTCCAGGTGTATAGTGTAGTCTTGAAAAAAGACTGTTGTAGACATCTGACATTTTGGCAACCTGAGCAGTTCCAACTGTGACGTGACTTACATTGGTGAAACCGGCAGGAACCTAAACACTAGACTTACAACACATTGCACTAATTATCACCAATGCTGCATACTTGAAAGCTGGCACACAAACCTACAACAGAAAACACTTAACCATTGCCAGACACTTCCTGCACCATACAACAGACTAATTAACCACTTAAAACACACTGACAACACTGACAACGAGTAACGCCTCCACACGTGCAGATATCCTATTCAACAACACTTCCAACTGAACCAAATGCATAAATACTGTCTCTGTCTGTTCATTTCCCCACTCTGAAGATGACTTCTGCTCAGGTTGTCGAAACGTCAGATGTCTACAACAGTCTTTCTTAATACTACACTTTACACCCTGTTTTCTCTTGATATACATGGCTTTATTGCCTCCATTCTTGGTATTTAACTCTTACAGGGATATGACATCCCTGGGATCTTAATGCACTGGAAGTCATCAAACGATCCCACAGTTACATCACCACAAGAAAAGTCTCAACTATTAAATCAATGACCTTTCTCATGCTCAACCAAAGTCTTTGACAATGGCATTGCACATATAGTACCCCCTCTACAACTTTGCTTTCATATGGGACAGATTTTGTGCTCCCCTGTGCATGTCAGTCCCCAAGAATGAGTGAATTTTTGTATGATATGAATAGTAAAGAATATAAATCTCTTGAATTTTGTTTGGGAAACCTCATTAATATGATCTAAGTACATCTTGAACAAAACTGACCAATCAAACTAGACTTCACCTTTCCATAAAATTTGTCTAATTCGATAACACCTGAAAACAATGGCATTACAAAAAAGTCATCTGAGAAATGTTTGATTTTGAACAGGACAACACAACGGTAGAAAAATCTAGCTCCAAAACCTTGCTGGTTAAAATCAAATGTTTGTCAACTTCAGGTAGTGAACAATAGACCTTTCCTGAATTCACTTGGATGATCATGAAACAATGGTTTCAGGTCAAGGTTGGCCTTGATAAACAAAAGAATCAAGTTCAGTCTCATCTTGAAACCATTGTTTCATGATCATCCAAGCACATTCAGGAAAGGTCTATTAATATTATAATTTAATTACAATACCTGAACTATTCAATTCCACAGAGCTTGTAGTTTGGCTATTCACAGCTGAATTATTGGTACTAGTAGAGCTCCCTAAAAAGTAAAGGTACAACTGAATATATGAATAGGTATATGAATATTCATTTGTAAAGTTGGGATTAATGGTTTGCATGAAGTTATAAGTGTCATATAAACCTAAAAAATAACTACAATAGACTCAAGTTACATAGTTATAACAATTGTCCCTGGCATCCAAAGGATGAGTTTTGCAAGGCTAGGAATCAATAAGAACTAATTTACTGTTCCCAAAAATTACAGAACATTTTGAGAAAGCTAGGGAGAGTTTCATTTTGAGAAATATAGGTTATTTTTCATGCACAGATACACAAATGATAAGTAGAAATGCACACACAGTGATTGTATTAGTTGTAGACAGCTAATTTTATTATACATTAAATTTTATACAATGAATTTGCCAATTTTGCTATTTGAAAATCAGAAATCATTTTCATTTTGAAGCCATCATAGTTTTGAGAGCCATGCAAGTGCTCATCTAGTTGACAAAACTTGTACTATTTGACTGGATAAGAGCTAGGCTGTTAGAAAACCATTCAAAACCATTTGAATGTTACTAACCTGATACGGCACCATATCAGGGCTAACCTTTTTTTACATGTATTCATTGTATATTAAATGTATAGTAAAGGGATGTTATCAAAGGAATTTATATGCAAAAATATTAACATAATTGCTATGGCAATATCCTATATTTATAACTTACCGCTTTTCAGGAAAATCCAGCAAATAACTGCACCCAATACCAGAATAACAATCAGTGAAACAGCTCCAACTATATAAAATATGTAAAGTGGCATATTCTCAGAAGTTTCATGAGTTGGAAGGACAGTATCTGGAGAGCCTGTGGTATTCTTGGGGTCATAACTGGTCTTGTTTACATGTACTTGTCTTTTTGTCTTAGTATCCAAAGGTTCTTGACTGGTAGTTGTTTCCACGGGAGTTGCAGTAGTTGTTACAGTAGTAATAGGGATAGATGTTGTGGGTGCACATGATTTACCATTGACTTTAAAAGCACAATGCTTTCCTTGAGGCATTGCCTTACATTCAGTGATGTACTGGTCATTATTGTCACCACAGCACCAGCTACATGGCTTGCAGTCTTTTAATATATTGTCTCTATAGTGTTCAGCCTTGCATGTGCAACTTCTATCACTGTTAACTTCACAGCTTCTTGTCTCTTCTTCATTTTCATGACACTTTGTGCATTGTTTACACTGTCCAATGTCATGAGTACTTGAATATTCAACTCCCTTCTTACAAGGGACACAATCAATCTTCATCCCTAATTCGTACACCTGTCCACACTCAACTGAAAGCCCTGAACCAGGAGGACATGCTGGACAATCCCATAACACAGCAGAACCATTTGGGTTACACAGAGCAATTTGATTTGTCTTTAATACTGGTGGCACACATGTTGGTGCTGCATATATGCATCTACCCATACTTAAAACACACTGATATAATGAAAAAAAGGAAAATGATTAAAAAGAGCATAGGCACATGAAGATATGGATTTTATATGAGTGTTAAAAAGATCTCTTACAAGTGAATGCAGTGAACAAACAAGAAGATAAAATCCCCACACATCTTTGTAATATTCTGTTTATTATATAATTATTGATGAACAAACATTCCTTTCAAATAGCTGTAAAACAGCTGTTTGCTCAGTCATGCAAACACATCTCAGCCAACCAGAATGCACATAGTATCTAGTGTATTTCATAAATATATTCTTTGTTTGCAATCATTCCCAAGAGAGCAAAATAACAAAAGGCATGTTTGCCATGTTGGAAGATATAACAAAGGAATTCATTAAAAATCTTTTGTCAAATTCTTCCAACATGGTGGCTATGACATCAATTGCAAACCAAGAATATGTTCAAAACATTCGTTGAATCATCAGATTCTGTAAAAAAGTGGACCCAGAAATATTTCACAAGTTTTAAAAACACTAGATCTTTCCAATAAAATTTGAGGACCAGAGAAACTGAAATATGGCTAGTGCAGGTTATGACGTCAAAAAAATAAGGACCTTGACCTTGACAATAAATACCTTCAAACATGGCGGTCTCGAAGTATGTTCAACATTCGTAGGCCATAATTTAAATTTTTCATTTTTTCGAATAAAGTCTTAAAAAACTTTAACTAAAACTATAGCATACAAGTCAGCCATAAAAAGTCTCAATAACGACAGAATTAATATGTAGAATTCCTAGCTATGATAAGAATTATCAATGACTTACCGTCAAGGTAAAAACTGCTCTAGCAACATCAGAAATGCTAGCGTCTTTATTTCCCATCGCGATAATTATCGCTGTCTCGCTGCAAAAAAAAACGAAAGAAATTTTCCTTAATCCACTATTCCGACAGTTAAGGCCTTCAATCTGATTCTACAAAATGTAATACCAAGGGTTTATTTGACAAGAAAGAAGATTACGTCTTCTAGTGAGCTATACCTTACCTGCTTCTACTGTGAATCACTGTCGGCTTAGATGGAATAACGAGCTTAAAAATTATCACTCACTTCTGTTGTAGCTAGCTCAGTATTAGGAAAGGAGTTTATGAGATCGTGAGCAGGATAAATGGACGCATAAATGGGGATACACCGCTTGCTTCAATACAACCGTACGTGACCGACAAAGAGGACGAATCGAATGGATGACTTCAGCATGTTTTTAATCCTTACGTCATATTTTGATACGATCAAAGGGAGCCCAAACTTGGTTTTTGCGAATGTTAAAAAATTAAAGAAATATAAAAATAAAATACTGTCAAGTTTTTTTTCAAGTATTAACATCCCCTCTAGAGGTTTCTCAATCTTTTGCAACACAAAATTTACGGCATTTTCCCCTACATATTTCTCTAATATTTTTTGATAGCTTGGTCTCCCTGTGCCAGAGACTCTGGGAAACCCTACATTTTTAAGAGCTGTGATTGGTTAGAATATTTCGTGCAATAATTTGTCAAAAAACCGCACTAGCAATAACAAGAGCCGGATATCAACAATTACCTTGAGAGTTTATAAAATGGTAGTGTAGCTGTAAAGTAATAAAAACGGCTTTTTTCGGGAGTAAAATGAAAAACTGTTAATTACGGAGCCTTATTAGTGCCATCCACTCCCCACTTTTTTTAGCTTAGATTTCCTCTCCACTTCTTTTTTGCCGACTTTTTTGTCGACTTTGACTTTCGAGCATGCGCATTACATACCAAGTAGCCAGAATTGTGGCTACCGCGCACTAGGGTTTCCCAGAGTCTCTGGCAGTTCGTCACGAGCATGCGCAGTAACAACAACAGGGCTCTGGGGTCGAGAGTGATGTCTGCCTTGAGTGACTAATGATCATGGGAATATAACTTAAACTTGATTCCTAATCCTGCTTAAAAATCAATTTTTAAAAAGCATATCTAATATCCTACACTCAAGTTGACTGTCTTTTTGTGTACGCCATTAATAATTCATACGAGTTTTGACTTTGGACACATTCACAAGAACTAAGAATGGGCCCCATGTGGCGATTAGTTTAAATTCGCTCTGTTAAGAAAAGTTCACTCTCAAACTTTCTGGTTTCCGAATACAAGATGTATTGATGTTTTTTAATTACACAATATTTACTGGATTTGGTGGATTTTATCGCTTTTCTACGGTCCACAGTGTTTTGACGTGACGTCATAGTGAAATGTTCTAATTCTGCAATAGAAGCCAGCATATCGATGATTCTAGCAGGAAGACCCCCTGGCTTCTAGAAGTCGAAACATTCAGTTGGAAAACAAACAAAACTGAAAATAAACACGTTACATAAAATATTTTACATAAAGCCAAATACGTACCTGACATTTACACTCCATAGGGTGGGCTTCCTGTGGATATTTGGCTTCCGGCTAGTCTGGTGATAGCTAAAGTCTCGAAAGACGTGGGAAGAAACTGCATTCTAACACTCATTATTTCCAGCCTTATAAGGAAATGTTCTTCTGGGATAAAGAAGACCATCCACTTGTCAAAAGGGGGTCGAATTCGCGACGGACTTTGACGAGACCACGTGACGACGTCAGAGCATCTAGAATTTTCTTCAGTGTCGCTCCCCATATTCGCATCTTTTTCGTCTTTTGCAGAATTTGAAGTCCTCGTTTTTTAAAAGCTAGAAGTCTAAAGCCGTTGCCTTGCACCTTCGGTTGCAATGACCATAATTTAGGAAGGGCTTGAACCACCACAGTGATTACTGACGACTCCTTTTTACCAACCGGAAATAAAAATTTACAGTTCTGAGAAATCAATCTTATGCGCCCGCGATCTGGTCAGCGAGGGTGGTCACGATGTTGTGACGTCACTCGAACGAAAAAGCGACTTCTGAGTCCAAAATGAAAATCATTTCTGTGAAGATATTCTCACTTTTTCTTCATAGCACGAGTTGCTGTATAGAGTTCTGATTGTTTCAGGTTGAGAATAAACAGTGGGTAACACTTTGGTTTTATTTTAGCTGATTTTATGAGTAGTTGTCTACTGCCAAATTTTACATAAAGATACTGGTAATAAGCCTGGTTTTTCATAGGTCGGAAAAATCCCAGACGGTTGAAGATCCTGATATATACCCGACCGTCCCCGATATCCCCGAGTTATGAAAACATGATCAATTCGCAATTAATCTTCGACCATCTTGGACGGTCGTAAAAAGAATCGGGAAACCTCCAGCGCCACACACAAAAATCCTGGTACAGGCTTGTACTCTGTTCTTGCGGCGACAAAAACCCCTTTACGGCCAGTCTTAGAATGATAACTCCCCTGTAAAAGGGGCTGAGGTACTTAAAACTTGTCCTACTTTTTAAGGGGCCGGGTTAAAAATAGGTTTGGCCCTCGCTTAGGGCTTACATCAAAAAGGATCTCCATAAGATTATGCATCAGTCAATGCACCCCAACCCACCGCCATCCCGGGAAAATGCTGGGGGTATGTACCTACTATTCACCTCCATATTATGATTCCTCGCCAGCAGAGGGAAGTGTCTTCCGCCTCCCTTGTCTCTTAAGGTTAGGCCTTAGTTAGGGTTACCCGAAGAGCATTTTCCCATTTTCACAGACGTCAAATAGACCTAATCACCTTGGGCGTAATGTTTACCCATTTCAGATCACGTGTCATTCCCTTGAGAATACGATTCTTTGTTTCTGGGAAGCGCTTGAGAACGATACATTAATATGGATGAGCCTGAAATGGGTAAACATTATGCCCAAGGGTGATTAGGTCTATTCCGGTCATGACCGGGGTGGGTGAGAACCACATTGACCGCGGGCACGTTATCTAGCCTCTACCTTTCAGGGCATTTGCTGGTGAACAAAGCTCCTTTCCAAGAAGCACAAAGACCTTAAACTTGAATTTACAATTTATGCTCTTCAGTACTGTAAATTGAGAAAACAAAGATCGATCTATTGTTTTAGAGCTCTTAAAGCTATAATATAACAAGCCTATATCATACTTCAAAGCAATAATATTTCGGCCGGTATGGCCGTTGCTCATGAGAACAAAAATATGCGAAAATTCGTAGAAGCATGCAGAAAAAGTAGAAAGTTGTCTGTGACGTGCGTAGCCCGTTCGTTTGAATAAACAGCTTGTTCGGATCTAGCGCAGACTATCTGTGGCGGTCTACCCCTGAACATGCTTTCTCGCGCCTACCAAATATGTTTTTCGACGAATATGCTTCGATGTGAGAAAATATAGTGACAGCTAATTGACAGGCACAGCAAATATTATGGGTTGGCAAAGCGAATACAGTAACATTTCGGCCTGAGGACCGAAATAAAAAAGACGATTTTTTAACATAAGAACATAAAAAATTAAAAGTTCTAAGTTCACCAAGTAGCTATCAGTGGTCACCCATCTGAGTACTAACCCAGCCCTAAGGGCTTAACTCACTATCTTGAAAGCACACACCGCATTTAACCACTCGTCTATTGCTTTCAAAGAATTACGTCAACAATGCATGCGAAAACAATAGACCAGATAGACTAGGTTATTTTGCTCTTTCAAATCGACGTGAACCGTGGTTAGAGCAAGGAGTTAGTCATGTATGGTCTGGGGGCCGGCTAGCTTCTCCC
>WUAP02134296.1:0-13296 GCA_015163945.2 Stichodactyla helianthus
TATTCGTATCATAGCAGATCGACCACATACATTTACTGTAAGTTGTACACAAAAACATTGCTTGGGCTGCCTGTGGTTTGCACAGAAAGGCGGGAAACTCGAGGAATTGTTAGTGTTGGTTATTGAGACATTGAGTTTTTCCCTCCTAGAAAAACTTTGAGAGAAGACTTAAGGAAACGATAGACAAAACTACCGCCGAATGTAATGCAATGGCTGAAGCGGAAGGGAAACGCGTCGCCAGAATACACAAGAATAAAGTTGATAGTCTTAACCAAAGGTAATGTATCGTTGACTTGGCTTCCTGTGGCCTCTTTTTTGAGCGTGTTTACCTTCGCTTGGCATTGCTTTCGCGGCATGTTTTGTTGGAGATACAAAGTAACAAACTGAACCCGAAGATAAAAAATGTCTTGTATAAAGTTGAATTTGTTTTATTGACTTTTTTTGTGTTTTTTTTTTTTTTTTTTGCCTTTTTTAGAATATCCCAATTAAGTGAATTACTTGACAGTGAGAGAAACTCCGCTAAGAAGCTCCACCAAACACACATGGTAAGGAACGTAAACCTATAGGTCTTGTGAGTTGGATACCTTGTGGCACCCAGACTGGGCTCAATTTGTTCTAATGTAAGGGACTGGTCATAGAGTAGAGGGGGTGGGCTGGTAAGAACGTGGGTGGATCTCAATTATTCAGTAGCCTGTAAATAAGGGTGGGTCAAGAGAAAATAAGCACTAGTCAAGGGTGGGTCATGTTAAAATTAGCCAAAATTTTGTCAGTGTTTAGATTAGTCATGCTAAATCAACACTAAGAAAAGGGATGGGCCACTTAAATAACTACCTTCATGAATTTTTATTTTACCAGCCCCCCCCCTTTAACTTTGTGACCAGTCCCTAAAACTAAAACGGTGAAGGGGGGGGGGGGGGGGATACTCACGGCTAGTGAGAACTTTAGGATGGGGAGGTAGTATCGATAGTCTCAGGAAAAGTTTGTGTGTACTTAGAGTAACACAAAGTGATAAGGGACAAAAGGGTCAAAGGAGGTGGGGCTGGCAATTTTGGCCAAACTCAAGAGGATAGGAAGTGAGGGAGTAACATTACAATGATAGCGGGAAAAAATTGCTATCCCTCATCACATAGCTCTGCCTACCTGTGACTTATTTCTGCCCCGAAAAACTTCTTTTCCTTGTTTTTGATCAAGGCTCAAATGACATAACATTACTTTTTAGGCATTGAAAGAAGATTACAAAAGGTTCCAAAATATAACAAGAGGATATCATTCTGATTTCTTACTGGGATGACCAGAAATTGGAGGTGATTTTCCTCAGCCTTCACGTGAATTTAAAAAAATTATATTGGCCACTGTCTACGACATCAGGAATTGAAAAAGTATCCGAATAGATTGAGTATGTTATGTTCAAGCAAATTTTCTCGGAAAATTTTTTTTAGAACAGTGTGCGAACAAGACGCTCTACGAGCGTAAACAGGGTTGCCTGTGCTTTGCACCAGTCTCGAGACGAGCATGCGCGTTGAAGACGAGACGGCGATTTGTGATGAACAGAAAAAAACGGACGGCATTTTCATACTGTTGCCACAGGCAACCCAGAAAAAATTTGTAATATCCCGTGCGTCACTCTCGACCCCAGAGCCCTGTCGTTCTTACTGCGCATGTTCTTCACGAACTGCCAGAGACTCTGGAAAACCCTGGTATGTAATGCGCATGCTCGAATTTGAATTATAGTTAGAGCGCGCTCTCCCTAAATCAACGGTTTTTCATTTTTCTCCCGAAAAAAGCTGTTTTATTGCTTTACAGCTACACTACCATTTTATAGACTCTCAAGGTGATTGATACCCTTTATTCCAAGGCTCTTGTTATTGCTAGTGCGGTTTTTTGACAAACTATTGCGCGAAATATTCTAACCAATCACAGCTCTTAAAAATGTAGGGTTTCACAGAGTCTCTGGCACTTCGTCAAGAATGACAGAGGTCTGGGGTCGAGAGTGCCCGTGCGTCAAAAATTGTGTTTTGATCTGAAGTGTCAAATTATGGCGCACGGGAGTGGGATGAGGCGCACAATTTTTGACGCAAGGGAGTAGGGTAAGGTGAAAGTTAACTACATGTGAATGCTAAAAATAGCCCAACCGGAAATTCACATGGCGCGCGCGATATTAAGAAGTTTCCCTCTTATTTATACTCTCATGGAAATATTAAAGATGCGCTTCAGTATTTCGCCAATCAAACCAGTTTTACTTGTCTTTTGGTCTTGCTTCCAGCGTCATTCCAATATGGAAACATCGCTAAAATGTCTGTTTCTTGAATCTTTACATTAGGCTTTATAAGCTAGTTACTAAAAGAAAATAGCTTATAAGAACCTAATTAAAAGAGACAAGAGAAATCCTCAGACGTCCAGGCTAAATATCGGATCCATGTTCCTACGTGTCCACATTCTAGCGCCTAGGTCGAAGACTATTCTCTCGGTCATTCACGCAGTCAAAGGTCTGGTCGGAGCACCGGTCGGTCTGGTCATTCACGATCAGGCAGTCGGTCTGGTTGAAGAACTGGATATCAGGTGACAAATAATTGATATTAGAAATCCCCAGTGGTTAATTGGATGTATATAGAAAAATATACATGTTGCATGGGGAATTTTGAGGTCCTGAAGAGGAATAAGATTGTTTTGGGAAAATAGCACTTGAACAGATCCTTTTCCTGGAGTGGGAGAATAAAAAAATAATGTTCATGGGGAAAAGCTTCCCCCCCCCTTATTTTCGGTTTTTTTATTTTATTTATTTTTTTTTAAGAAAACATTCACATGGGGAACGTGTTTTGCCCCATTGGCACACAGGGTGCCCACTTTAGATGAAAATTTCTCAAGCAGATCTAAATCAGAATAACTAACTAACTAACTAACTAACTAAATAAATAAATAAACAAATAAACAAATAAATAAGTTTCTATTGTTATGAGCTAGATACTTAACAATTAGACCTCGAGGGCGACTGGACTACGAGTCAATACCCCATGTCTAATTGTTTAAGTATAAACCTACTAATCGGTCAAATAAATGGATGTAAACAATTTTAAATTGAGTTGAAATTATTTATTTTTCTCAAAAACCGGCACTTTTCGCCACTAGCAGGCTATCACGAATTGACCTCTAGTAGAGTAGCCAATCAGGATGCAATTGGTGATAGACCGTTAGTAGGTTAAAACTAAAAATTGTTAGGGTGCAGTTATTGAAGTCATAAAACGATTACTAATTTAGATAATTATTCGTTTATTTTGGTTAGTGGTTGGTAAATAATTGAGTGCACCCTTCCTTAGTAATTTGTACAACAAGATCCAGTTCTATGATGTTGAACCACATCAACCTGTAAAGACGGAATGACTGACAAACAACAAATGGATATTTTCAGTGCGGTTAATCGGTGGTAACTATATTTCATGTATTATGTGGTTTCAGTTTAGTTTTTGTTTGAGATTTGAAAATTTACGAACGGCACAAAACTCGATACTACTACTCAAATTTGAAAGCTAGTTTTTCAATTTTTATTTTCCCTCTTTTAGTATCCGGGTCCTTTTAGCAGTTTAGTAGTTTTTACCTTCTCGATTTAGCTCTTGTCACAATCCACTCCGGCTTTTCCTCTTTTTTTTTTTTTTACTGTTTCTCCATATTTACATGTATCAATAGATCTAAATCACCTTGGGCATAATGTTGACCCATTTCAGACCACGTGAGAGTACGATTCTTTGTTTCTTGGTAACGCTTGAGAAGATACGTTAATATGGATGAACCTCGAACAAAGAATTGTATTCTCAAGGGAATGATACATGTGGTCTGAAATAGGTAAACATTACGACCAAGGTGATAAGGTCTATTAATTCAGTCCTTGTTTATTTCTCACTCTCGTATTTCAGTTCTTTTTCCCGCTCTCCATGTTTTCTTTCTTTCTTTTTCACGCTACACGGTACTGAATTAGTCTAGAGCTTATCTACAAACCGAGGTCTCGCCTCCTGCGAAGTGGTGGTTTTAGCAGTAACACGCAAATTCCAGAACCACATATACATTAGGGGCAGCAGAATGCAGTTTCTTCTGATTTAGGTTAGCTAGTAATTAATGTTATCAAATGACCAAAGTTTTTGATGCCTTTAGGTCTTTTAGTCTGTATTTTTCATCACATCCCTTTCCATAAATTACCATTATCAATCATTTTAACTCGCCGCAAACATTACAGACGGCACTTCAATGGTTTCTCTAGGAGTTTTTATCAGTGCTTTTCCAGTATATAACATTTTCCTTTCGCTATTAAAACCCTCGGCTTTCTATTCTTGCCATATCTTATCTCTGTTCTATTTTTGGATCACTATAGCATATGTTTTTGTATATAGAGGTAGTCTTTTGAAGACAGGAATTAATTATAACTGACGCGACTAATTGAAAAATCTTAAGAACAAAAAAGACAATTTACGACGCTCGTTGTGATAAGACTAAACAGGGCGGACCACATTAATGAAACAAATATATTAAAATGGAAGCTAAAAAACTGTTAATACGATTCAAACGAACCAGACTTAGTTTTTTCCCGGCTAATGTGGCTTCATTTTTGTCTGAAATTCTCTCTACTTTTTACGCAATTTTTGCAGAATGTATAAAATGCCTTACATCTCCACCGGCGTAAATATTCAAACCTCAATAATATGACACCATTTATGCCATTTCTAGTTCGAGTTTTGTCTTCGCTTCATAAAAACAACCAGCATTTTTTGCCGCTTAAATTTAGCTGTATATATGCGAATAGTCTGCTCGAAAATACATATCGAGGAATATTACTCAAGTGGTCTATTTTCGAGACACTTTGGTCACTTTATTTCGTCTTATTTCGTCTTGTTTAAAGCCATTGCCGTGAAAATTTATCGTATAATTAATTTTGAACTTCAAAACTCAAAATATAAGACATAGGCTGGGAATAAAACTTCTGTCAGTTTCAAAACGCTTTTCACAGAACGAAATCAAATGTAAACAATTGTCAATATGTATTTAACCTGTTATTTTTTTCTGACGAGTTCATTTTATTCTCGCACAATACCAAAACCTGCAGGCTAATAATGCCGAATGACATTGGCCCAAAATCGAAAACTAAACCTCCCAGAGTGCTAGATGAAAAATGACAGCCAAATGCAACGCTCGGCTGACAGATTGGTTCTTTGTAATAAAATATGCATCGATTCTAGACGATTCTAAGTGACAACTTTACGATATTGTATGTGTGGATCCCTACTTGACTCGTAAATCAAGAACATTGTCGATACTGAAAGAAACATCAGCAGAAAAAGCCGGTCGACAATTTGAAAAACTCGTTGTAATAAACGCAATGGTGAGTGCTTCAACAACGAGTCGGAGACTATAGAAGGACAAAAGTAACGCAAAGAATGACAAGAAAAACACACATATTCTAGTCGGTATTTATTCAACTTCTAACTTAACTTACAGCCACAAAATTCCTCTAATTCGCTTCTTTTTCAGCCAGCATACAAAATAAACAGTGATTGTCGTTCATTAATAAAGTAAGATTCCAGAGAAAAAACGTAAAGGGACTCGTAATCATAGCCTTGGTTCGCCTTTATCAAACTGTTTAAAAAAGAACACTAATTTCTTATAAAATAATAATAATAATAATAAAAAACCGACAGAAGATTCTCATCTCCAACAGCAACATTGTCTTGTACCGAAGAAAAACAAAACAACTTACCCAGTAATTAATTCGTTGTTCTCAGAGTAAATCTCATTTTCACCTTCTTAAACACCTATTTTTCACAAGTGTCCGCGATATCTCGCTTTATTATTTTATTCACGTGGGAGAATTTTTTATTTTTATTTATTTATTTATTTATTTATTTTTTCATTCACGATTTACCAGAAATCTCTATGACAGAAGTGTGGGACTCTATATCCGTCCCTGAAGGATTTCTAGCTTCACTCGAGCTCTCTCTAGAGAAACTGTCTTCCATATTTTTGTAGTACAGTTTATTGAAATTTGACACAAATGTGAGAACCGGTAGAGCCAGGGTTATCGCTCCAAAGATAGCGCAAGCTGCAGAAAGAAGCTTCCCAAGGGCAGTCTTAGGAACCATGTCTCCGTAGCCTATAGTAGTTATCGTTTGTAGAGAAAACCAAAATGTTTCAGGTACACTTGTGAAGTACGTGCCTTTCTGGCCGAGTTCAGCATAGTATAAGAGGCTAGAAGAAACGACAACACTAAGAAATAAACAGAGAATGAGAAGCCCAAGCTCTCTAATGCTCTCGCGAACGCAGTAGCCTATGACTTGAAGGCTTCTTGAGTAGCGCGAAAGCTTGAACATTCGAAAAACACGTATTATTCTCAAGACACGTAGGACCGTCACGGAGTTACTCTTATAGGTGTCGAGAGCGAGTGTGATATAAAAAGGGAGAACAGCAACTAGATCTACTACGTTCAGCAGACCTGTAAGGAACTGGCATTTGTCTGGTGACGCGAACAAGCGAGTCAGGAACTCAATTGTAAACCAGGTGTTGAACAAAACTTCAAGTAAAAACCAAGGATCTTTTGTCGTCCTAACACCAGCAGCCGCGGTAGTCGAGGCATCGTTTGGATTCTCTCCATCCGTATAAGTCTGAATCAAGTAGTCTTGTTTTACGGAAGACTCGATTATTGAGCTCAAAACAGCAGCAACTATCATGAAAATTGAAAACAAAACGAGAATGGTGGCAACCGGCGAGGAATCTGGGTGCTCGAAAAGTTCCCACAATCTTCGCTGGTACGTATTGGTTGGTAGTGATGGTTTCGGTTCTTCGATGTAGCCCTCATTTACCAGCATACTGTGCAGTATATCTTCCCCTAGTTCAAAGAATTCTATTTCTTGTTTAAAAACCTTCATTGGTACTTCCGAAGGCCTCCGAAGACGTCCATGGGATTGATAATAATATAAAATTGCTTCAAATGCCGTACGATTTCGATTAAAGAAGTATTCATTACTCTCCGGTATATAATAAGTGTTTCTTTTCCCAAGGCTTCCGAGAAGCGAGTTCGGGAACCTTGCTAAAGTCTCCTCACGCGTTTCGAATATCATTCCACTCACGTTGATCACGATACGGTCGTCAAAAATAACGGGTAATAGCCCCGAATCGCGGTCTTTATCAGTCATTTTACTCGAACGCGAATAACAGAAATCACATTCCTGTCAAAACACGAGCCAGCACGAAACGACGAAACACCGACACTGATTTTCCCCAAGCCAGTTTGTTTTCATCTGGTGGCGATTAGATAAAAAAGAATGAAGTGATTCCGGTACTTCATCTTCAAGCTTTAAATGTACTACCAGGAGTTGTCATTTTTGATTTCCAATGGCAAGCTTATGCTAGACGTTAGAAACCAGAACAACAGCTATTGCTTTTACTAGTAGGTTGAATTCAATTCACTGGTGCTCTAGTGTTGTAGTTTGTAACCCGGGTGAAAAATCCACAAGCTTTTCGATTCTCTGCTTTCCTTTCATTAAAATTTCATGCTTCGAAAAGTAGGGTATAGTATATGACAATTAACAAGAAGCGCTAGCCGAGTCTGGTTGGCGAAAACAGACCGAGCACAAAATACATCATTTCAATTTTAAATTTCCTTTTCATTCCGTCTCGCCGAATTTGTAAAGTAATATGATTGTTTTACGCATAACAGAGATAATACATTTTGACGATAAATAATTCATATACTTGTTTCTCTCAATAAAGCATTAAAAAAGCTCTTTTTTTTTCCATCAGCAAATCCCCATTTACCGACTCGTTTACTTCTGAATGCTCTCCATTTAACTGAATGCGTATTTCAAGTGCATATTTGAGACGTTTTTCCAGTTATCCAATCGGTCATTCTGTACTTAACTGAATTAGGAATTCAACCTTTCAATTACTAGACTGTATTTGACACTCATAACGGCAAGATTCTAACCACATAGTATGCGTCCAAATTTAAACATCCAATCTTCTTTCTAAGGCATTTTTAGGGGATGAAATCCTACGAAGTAATGCTTTCTAAATTTAATTGGTAACGTGAAGGATTTTAGTACATGCCAATTATTTGTTAAATTCTGTTCGTTGCATTCACACATTGAACTTTTGGGTTGACTAAAATGTGCAAAACATTAAAAAATTGTGAGTTTCCTCAGTGCTCTTTTACATACAACATCTCGATGTGAAAGTACCGTTGATGAAGCTCAAGGGATTTTATTTTTCATTAGAAAAGCCGGAAGAATTTTGACCGAAAATTCAATGCTTCGCTGCAAGACTGTCCCTCACAAATAACACGTTAAAAAAAAACTTGAATATTATTATGTTTGATCGTTTTAATTATACATTTTACTGATTTATGAATTCACTCTTCTACTCGGAATGAAGACTTTGAATATTTTATGAGATATCATTACATTTTCGACAAAAGGACTTCAACCTAAATTAAACAGAACTGACGCACAAAAGTCACTCAGAATAAACAAAATGTATTCTGGTTCAAAAGGCTTGGTATGATTCAAAATTCCTACCGCAAAGATTAAAAACTTCAGTGAAAAAACTTGTCTTTTTGTTTCATCTTTGATTTGCTGTGGTCAAAACACAACTTTCTTTCCACGAATTAATTGAGATGCAAAGGGAAAAAGTGTGGGAATTGCCCTTTAAAAAGAATTCTGTAGGTTTTGGCTTAAAAATTTAAAACTTATAAATAAGAAATGAAACTAAAAGGCATGCAAATGCGTCAGTAAATATGTTTTTTTCCCCAAAACTAACAAGATTGCAGACTTTTCTTCTAGTCTGAAGAAATGAAAGGAAGTCATTTAAGATAAGAAGCTTAAGTAATGATTGTGACTGAAATGTTCAATCAAAGATGATCTGCAAATTCAAATCACACAAATTGACATTTGCTGAGGAAATCCGATGCAAAAGGCGCCAACTCGATTCGCACTTGATGTGATAATTCCTCAGTTTTTTGTTGTTGGTGGTGGTGGTACGAATTTACGATTCAGTTCCCACATCATGGTCAGGGACACACACAAAAAAAGATTTATCGGCAATAACAAAATACAAGAAGAAAGGGAACCCTAAAAACACTTGGGGAGCTGAGTCCGGAAGACCATAAAACCGTCTAAAAAAGATCTGAGCAAACTGAGGGGTGGGGAGGGGGCGAGCCCCTCGCTACGGCCCTGCACAAGTCATTATTTTTGTTTTGGAAACAATTTAAGTGTAAAATTAAAGCCAAAACGTGGCAATATGGCTACGACAAGTGTAAGTCAAAACTAGAAAATCTTTTTTCCTTTCTACGTCGAACGCCTGAGATGCTTATCAGTTAAACTAAAACAAAAATACCACATACTTCACTTTACCACTTAATAGTACACCAGTAAATTTGGTAAATTAAGAAAAAGCGTTAATCTTTTTCAGATGATTAAGGGCGGGTTCATTTTTTTTTTTTTTTAAGACGGCGAATATTTTTGGCGGAAAAACTGAACTAGAAGATGCGCGCGCTAGTGTTGGAGCTAATCTGGATTTAATCTTTTAAAAAATCTAACTATTTAATTGATTTGCATGATGTACATATACTTTAACTTTATATATATATATATATATATATATTTATATGCAGTTCATGTTTGATACGCTAACGATCAAATCGTCGAAGTCGTCTTTGTCTAATGATATCCGGAGTTGGCATCGTATCGTGTTCTGGGTAGGGTAGCGATACAGGAGAATCATATGGTGGTGGTGGTGCACTTGGTGTTGCAGGTTCCAAACCACTGTTGGGAAGATTTGGATAAAGCTGTTCATTGGTAGCCTCTTCGTATGATGGGGGTAATGAAGAATCCTCCGTTGTACTAGAAGTGGGAGAGATTGGCTGCCCAGGATACGGTGTGACTCCTGGATTGTAATTGACCCTTTGGTTAGCTTGTCTGTTTCTGTAGCTTTCTGCAAGGGCAGCTTGGAATGCTGGATCATTTTCTCCATCATGAGTGGGATAAGGTTGATTATATTGGGGGGCATTTGGCTGTTGCTTGTTCTGGGGAGGAGAGTGATGAGTTTCACGAAGACTTGCTCTGATTGCAGCCTGGAGTTCCTCATCATCAGAGTCGTTGGGAGGTCTTCCAGGCTGTGGGGCTGTGTATCTCGTTCCTATAAAATCAATGAAAGTTCATGAGCCAGATATTTTGTCAAGTCACAGAATCACAAGCTGTGAAGAATTGTGTGTATGTTTGTGTGGAGGGGGCAGGAGGACAAGCTGGGGAGGGGGGAGTTGGAAAAAACAATACTGATGTTATGGTTTATGTCTTGCTATGATTCTTACCTGTTGAAGAGGCATGGTATGTATAAGATGGACCAGATCTTCTGAAATGTCTACTATCAAATGCTGTACAGAGAATGGGAAAACCATGATTACATTAAAGTATGTTGATACTTCATTCATTAAACTTCATGAAAACCCATGAACATTCATTATTTTTGCCACTGGGGTGGGGGGCTTGGCAAGATTCATCCAAATGAAACACAAAACATGACCCCACACACCCCCTAAAGACAGCTATTTCCTCTTCCTATTTTTGATGGCCCCCCTCATTCTTGCCAGTCCCCCCCTGGCATAAAAGGATGGCTTCTTAGACATTGACATCTAGTCCAAGCACATCAAAGGAGTTTCTAGAGTGTCTGTCACTCCTCCCCAACACTTTTCCATTTGTTCAGGGGAGGGGATGGGAGAAATGATTTGTTGAAGTTAGCAGAGTAGTTCCTCCCCTCTCCCATGGAAAATTAAAATAAATAGCCAAAATTAAAATAACTGGTAAATGTATCTTACCTATGCTTCCAATGCCATTCATGATGGACTTCAAAGGGCCCTTCACGTATAAGAGTCCAACAATAATCCCAGCTAAATGACCTGTAAATGATGCATTTGGGACAAGTAGTTGTATCAAGATTAGCTCTGCCCAACATGCATATCTCATTGGGACGGGAAATATCCCCATCACCATAGATGTTCCATGTGGGAGCTCATAGGTTGTCAGGACCTTGAGGGCAAAAATAACACCAGAGAATCCTGCTGCACAAGTATACAAGTAGGATGGATCATCCAATACGTTGGCAAGGGCAACATCAAGTCCAACCAAAATGGCACTTGTCAAAACACTAAACCCCGATAGTACAAAGAGAAACATTGGACTACCCATGCTTGTTTCTAGAGTCTTTCCTTTCCATAAAAACGACGCCATATTGTAGTACAAATGCCAGTCATCGAGGTGGAAAAATGGAGCAAGCACAAGTCTTTTCCAGTCGCCATTGAACCATACATGATGTGCGCTCACACAAGCATGTTCTAGTCCCGGAATTTTAGGCAAAAGACCTAAATAAATCGCCACATTCCCAGCGATGAACGAAAGAGTAACCGGAGGAATGCGATTAAATCCAAAGTTGTACAATTGAGAGAAAAGAAGCAACAAACCAAAGCCTCCTCGCTGGCGTCTTTGAAACATCGCTGATGTCAAAATTGAAGTCCCTCTCGATCGAAGAGATTCGGTTCGCTTTCGATCAGTTATTATCGACTCTTACTCTATCACCTTGGAGTTCGTTTATATTATTTCATTAGGCATACGTGGCCTTCTGTATGCTTATAAAATGATGTAAACTTTCACTATCATTGCCTTTAGTGACTCATCATCTTTTATGTTACTTTCAATCAGGCGTTCCTGGTTACGACCGTGATCATAACTAGCACTGGGACCTAGTAACTTGTCAATACATGAAAAAATATTTTGAAAAACCAGGAGCCAAAAATTTACGAATCTAAGGTATTTTTTGGGCAAAGAAATCAGATTAATGTAAAAGGGAAAAATTTCTCGAAGTCGATAAAATTCTGGAGTAGAAACGAGGCTGTTTCTATGCCCAGTCTCCCCCGTCCATCAACCGGCATAATCCAAGATGGCGGTCAATGTAGAAGAGTTTCCTATTCACGGTCTTTTGCCAAAACGCGAAACCGGAGCAGATAGATTCTTAGCTAAATATCCAGACTACGATGGACGTGGTGTATTGATCGCTATATTTGATACTGGTGTTGATCCAGGCGCTCCAGGCCTTCAGGTATAGGAAACAGTAGTTTAATGAATTTATGAGTTAATATATTGCAAAGTCTTGCTATCAATTTCGATTTAACATGTTATGTTCCATAATTTTACACATAAGATAAATTAGTATTGATAGTCATCTTTGGATGAATATTGGCAACTTTTTTAAATATTTGTACTTTATTCATTTTTCCACCTAACCCTTTCAGCTTGAAATAATTTAATTAATTATGGAATTAGGCCTATATATTTTTAATAGCTAATTTATATTAATAAGCAGGTACTCACTTGTTATTTTAATTTGTTAGCAAACTCCAGATGGACAGCGTAAGATTGTTGATTTGATTGACACCTCTGGTAGTGGTGATGTCGATACATCAATGGTCTGTGAAATCAAGGATGGTTATATCATGGGGCTTACTGGTCGAAAACTGAAAGTAAATGCTTGTAGCTTATGTCTTAGACATTTTCTGATATGCTCTGAATAACTTGAACAACTTATGAGAAATACGAATTGCTCCTTTTAATTGACCTTGTATTTAGCACAGTTTTTATCATTATATCGACAACTGTTTTGTTACAATTGCTTATAGATTCCTGAGCATTGGGAGAATCCCACAGGAAAATACCACATTGGAGTCAAAAATCTATTCAGTCTTTTCCCAGAGAAACTTAGGTCAAGAAGGCAGGTCAGGTTTGAAATAATTCCTATAGTGTTATTACCAGCACACAATCCATCATGCTTACTATATCATTGATTTTGCCTTTAGAAAGAAAGAAAAGATCAGTTTTGGGACCCTATTCATAAAAAGTGTTTTGCTGATGCTTTGAGAGAACTAGAGCAATGGACTGCCAACCACCCTGTTAACAATCAGACGGCGGTAAGATGGATAAATCACTAATAACAATATAAACATTTTTATTATTTGGCATCTTATATAGGTGTTGAATATTTTATTGCTTTTGTCTTATAGGAAGAAAAGTTGGTTTTGGAGGAATTACAATCTAAAGTAGAAGCGCTAAACACTTTCGAGAAGAAACTTGGTGATAGTGGCCCAGCACTGGACTGTGTCGTGTTTCATGATGGAACTACTTGGAGGTCAAATTAGAAGTTTAAGTAGTATTTAAAAAACGAGCAGCAGTGTTTTATCAAATATAAAAACCCTCGGCTACGCCTCGGGTTTTTGAT
>WUAP02134307.1:0-13291 GCA_015163945.2 Stichodactyla helianthus
AAGACCCTGAGTGTTGGTCCGGCCGGGGCTTGAACCCACGACCTTCCGCACGAGAGACCGATGCTCTACCAACTGAGTTAAACGGGTGGCGGTAATTAAACTAAGTTCTAGTGTATTGCTGGGTTTGTCTTGTTACTCGTCTGTAACAATTGGTAATTACATCGGTCTGTAAATATGACATGACTTTGATGACACTAAAATTTCTCTCAACACAGTTTATTTAGTTGGAAATATACCTTTTT
This sequence comes from Stichodactyla helianthus, assembly GCA_015163945.2. NCBI lineage: Eukaryota > Metazoa > Cnidaria > Anthozoa > Actiniaria > Stichodactylidae > Stichodactyla > Stichodactyla helianthus. The sequence continues at coordinate 243 of WUAP02134307.1, forward strand.
GTCTATGATGTAATGTTTTACCATTTCCAATTTCTTGGTGAAAAAAAGATACTGGTAATCTTCTCAATATAACAAATACCTTGTGCACTGATTGGTTATTGTAAATCATCAACAGAAAACAATGCTGCCATCAACAAGAGCAAGCTTGATTATTTGAACAGATTTTTGGGTTTTTGTTGTTAAAAAAGAATTTAAATTATCTTTGTGTGTGTGTGTGTGTGGGTGTGTGTGTGTGTGTTTATCCTCTTTAAAGACAATGAAACTTTTTCATCACATTGTTATTAAGGAAAAATAAACCAGGACAACTTAAATAGGCGATGGTTACCGGTCATGATGCCCCCATGTTAAAAAGTAATTTAACGGCAAAATACTTTCAAATCCATTGCAAACCATTTGATAGGATTTTCTTAAACGATAGCCTTCAATAGAGAAATATATTGATCGTGTAGCAGGGTGAAAAGAAAGTAATTTGTCATTTTTTTAGCTGAATACGAACTTGCCCAGTTTGTTTGCTCACTTTGCTGGATTTCATAGAAGTACGCGCTCGATCGTTTTCGCTAAGATTGTTTTGATTTCCAATTAGGTTTGCATTCTACAATTGATAGAAGCATTTAAGTTCAATATTTCTTAAGTATTTTGATTTATTTCTAAAGTATTTTGCTGTTAATTACTTTTTAATATGGTATGGGGCGTCATGGTATACATACTGGGGGCGTCATAGCTAGGGGGTGTCATGACTGGTCACCAACAGGATAATACAATGCCCAAACTAAAAAGGCCTATCCATTTATTCATTACAAATAAAACATGAAATAAAATGATCTATAACCACTCCAAACCTAACCTTTGTGGGTTCTGGCACAACAGGTGCCCTGTTGACAGGGGCAGGTGCAGGCACAGGAACAGGAGCTGGCACTGGGGCTGAAAAGAATAAACATCAATTTGCTTGAAACCATACGTTCTGGATACAAGAAAATGAATATCTGAAGAAGGAGGGTAGGCTGCACCCACAAGTAAGCAGGAAGTGAAGAAAAAAAGAAAGAAAAAAGGAAAGAGGGACAGGAAGGAAAGGGAGGTGGAAAAGGACAGGTGAAGGAAAGAAGGAAGACGTACAATCCAAGAGGATGTACATGTATCTACACATGTACTGAGTATCACAGTACAAATGGGACAAACAGAGACCGAAAAACTCATGGTTGAGGATTAGCCTCAACAGGAGATAAGAGTGGAAGTGAAGTGATTAAAAAGAAAAAGGAAAGCTGAAAGGGAGGCAGGTAGGAAAGAAAAACAGAAAAGAAAGGAAGAAGATAAAGGAAATAGAATGAAAAGAGGGCCGGAGGGAAATAAATGGCGTATCATTAACAGCAGGGGGAGAGGGGTTGCAAATAAGGGGAGTGTCATCATTATGTACCTATAAAGGGGAAGAGCATCAAAAATTTTGCAGGTCTTTTGAGTAGGTGTACATTTTTTGGTAATTGTCAAGGGGAGGGGCCTGATTTTTTCTTGCACCTTGCATGGCAAGTTGGTGAAAAAAATTATCAAAGTAAAAATGAAATCCACGCCCTTTCTCCCCTCATGAATGAATGACAAGTCCCTAATGGAATGAACACTGATACTAAAACAGAAAAAGTAACGTGCCAATTATTTCAATCTTATTTATTCTCAGTTTACAGACAATTACTTCTTTACCTGAGTTGTCATCAAGGGGTGCTTGGAATGGTTCATGTTTCTTTTTTAGTTTTGGTGATCGATCTACAGAATGCATGCATTAGAAATTATAAATAACTATTCCCTACATACTATAAAAGCATGGACAATAAAACACACCTCCAGCTGGTTTTTTTTATGGAGTAATGGTGTGGGTATTATATTTCATGAGTCAATAGCAAATCATTACAAATTCACTCCTGACAACAGGAAACAAAGAACAAAACCTCAGTCAGTAAATGCTATACCTAGCTTTCTTCTAGCTTGGAAGACTTCCTCAATATTATCTTCTTCAACTCCTGTCTTGTCCTCTGGTTCCTCTGGTGGTTCTTCCTTTACCACTGGAGGACTAGGACGTGATGACCTACAGGAGAAAAGTATTATTCATCTAATCAATTGTCTTAGGTATATAAGGGTTCCAGGGGTGCATCAAGGATTTTTTTTTGGAGGGGATACACACTTTATGATTAAGGCTCAAGCACATATAATGGCTGTAAATAGCTCATCTTGGTGGGGGAGTGCGCACCCCTAAATCTCCTCCTGGATTGATGAGTAGGTAATTGGGTGGATGGATGGATGGAAGGATCATGGTTCGTACAGATTCCTCAGTGAAAACTTCCAAAACTTTTCCAAAACTTTTTCAAAGCCTACTGACTCAAATTTCCAAAACTGCTGACCAAAAGTGCCAGCATGCAGGCATTGATTTGCAGCAGGCAAAAAAAAAAAAACAAAAAAAACCCAACAAACAAACAACAACAACAACAACAATTAACATTGGCGTTTTTAATTAATACAAGGAAAACAGTTCTTTGCAAGGTAGGAGCTGGGCAACCGACCAAAAATTCATAACTTTTCCATAGCCCAGTGGTCAAAAAAGGAATTTTCCAAAACTTTCCAGGTCCTGGAAAATGCATTATCAATTTCCAAGACTTTCCAAAACCTGTACGCACCATGAAGGATGGATGAAGCAATAAATGTGTAAATAAACAGATGGAAGAAAGGATGAATAGATGAGCACTGTCATGCCTGGTCAAATAATCCATGTCTCTACCACAGACTATTCTAAATCAACTTACTTTGACTTTGTTGACGTCGTCTGTGGTCTATCTGTGTTAAATGCACGTCTGGGAGGTCTACAAACAAAAAGATCCAATTATCAAACCTTTTTTGTTAACACTGTTGTGCTCCATTGTTGTTGAGGAATGCTTTTTGATAGGAATGGGTTTAGAAATATATTTACCAGTATTACAATAACAAAAGAATCAAATTACTAACAATGAAATAACATACGTTTTTGTGGAAGGTACTCTGACTGGCACTTGTTCAATAACTGGAGCACTCTCACTTGGAACCTCCTGTAATATAAACAGAATCAGGGAGACAAATCAAATAATAACAATTAATTAATATCAAGGCAGAGCAGATTACATACGAGTGGGAAATAACATGGCAAATTTGAGACCATAACAAAGCAGTACCATACTTTACTGTAGCCATAACTACGCATTGTGATTGCCAGGATGATCCACAAAAAACAATTGGAGGCTATTTACAGTGTATTTAATATACTTTTTTCCGAGCAGATTCCGAAGTTAGTTCAGAAGTTGCAAAGTTCCCTGGTGAACTTCATTATTTTGTGGCAAAGTTTGTTTGAATTTGCAAACTTCGCAACTTTGATTTGAACTTGGGAACTTCGCTCAAATGGTCGGCACAAATGGAGGTTCAAACAAGGGCTGAAGATCTTGTTGAATGGCTTTCCAGCTTCAAGAAAGACCTCGAGGATAGCTCATACCATCTTATTAAAGGATAGATTGATAGCAAGTCAATTTATGACAAGAACAAACCTTAACTGAAACTGGTGTATCAGAAAGAGATCAATTCATGTTTGCCTTGTAACCAGATAAAGAAATTGAGAAATGAGTCACTGCTACCTCTTTAATGCTTCAAAAAAATTTGAGGGCTTGATAAGTCTCCAAGACCCCATAATGAGTCTACTCCTGCTTGCAAAGTCTGTTCAGAATTGTTTTGTGTTCACCAGTATAAACTCAACTGAACTACATAATTTTGCCGCTCATTATTTGTCTTAATCGCCAATTATTTGCATAAAGTACCCTCAGCTGCGAGCAGAATGCTAAGGAGAGTCTTCTTGCAGGGTACAGCTTCTTATGCAACGCATTTTGATTGAATTTCCAAGTTCAAAATCGAAGTTTGCAAATTCAAAACAAACTTTGCCACGAAATAACAAAGTTCACTGGGGAACTTCGCAAGTTCAGAAACTAACTTTGGAATCTGCTCAAGAAAAGTAGTTATATTAAAGCCACTGTAAGTGTTATGGCATGCTGTACCAAGTACTGTAAATCAGCACTGTACATTTCCCACTCAAGTGAAAACTGCTCCATTACTTAGAGCTGGCACTTCTACCTGCTGAACTGATTATAAGGATGGGTGGCCAATCCTTAGTTTCACAACACTGTCTAGTATTTGCAATCTTTGTTGGTTCACTTACTACTGAACAGGCTTCTGTCAAGTTAAATCTTAGTTGACTGATACATCAACCAGGTGTTCTCAGACCCTTGAGATAGCTAGTTCAGTGCAGGGGTGGATCCAGAGGAGGAGGAGTGCAGATTCAGCTACTTACAGTCAATTATGGATTTAATATTATTTACTATTGGTGCTCAAGTCCTGCTTGTAAATGGTGAACCTCCCTCAAAAAATCCTGGATACACCTCTGCTGGCATGGCATTTGTGAAACATTAACATGACTCATCTAGCATTATATGGCCTATCAAAGCTAGACAAGAATCACCTTAGTTGCTGGTTGCTGCCATCTAAATGAGAAAGCTGTAGTTGGTCAATCAGCTGCTAGAATGGTGTGCTGTTACCACAGTATTTACTCAACACTTACCCCAACATAATTCCCTACATCACTCTTTTCTTCATTAGCTTTGGCTATGAGGTTTTCTAGATGCTGAAAACAACGCATGGAAAATTTGTAACAACAGTTTGCCCCTATTATCTTGGGTTGGGTGGGTGGGTGGGTGGGTGGGGGGGTTGATGTGGCATTGGAATGACATTGGCTTTCATTGGAAGCCTTTTTAATTTATCTCACCACCATGGCATAATACATCATGCATGTGATGTGATATAATTCAGTTTCATACATAATTATATTTACTGTGGAAATCAGTAGATAGGAAAAAAGGTCTTGTGGTATCAAAACATCAATCACATGGTACGGATTGGCTCGGACAGGTTTACCACTACTGATTTCAATAGTAATAACTTTACTGACAACATGTAGGGCTCCCTATTGATAACACCTGACTACCTTGAAATTTAGGAAAAAAGGTTTCATTACTTAATCCATTCATTCATTCAATCAGTCAGTCACTATTGCATAAAAAATACAGTTTTCATTTATATACAAGCCTCTCAAACCTATGCTTACTTATTTAGTTGCAGACTTCTTAGTATTAATTCAAAAGTCACTCAATTTGTTACAAGACAACTTGCCAGAGTGGCCAAGTAACAAATAGTGAATAATTAATTAGACAAACCACAGTACCTACCCCTAGGTCCACTACCCATACAGCCACATTGGACTGATAGAATCCAGCACCAATCTAGAATCATAATTCATGTTAAGCAACATATTTTTAGCCAGTATCTTCGCCAGTCTCAAGGATCAGTAGTGACCAATAGTAATGAATAAAAATAATCAATAGGCCTTTCCTAAGATATGGTTGAGAGAGTCCTGTACTTGCCAAAGTCTCAATTTCAGCACGTACCATTACGTGTGCACTGAGCTATGTACTAATCTGACACAATGGACTTCAGGATGATTAAACAATAAAGCAAAGAAGAGTTGTTGATTAAACAATGTATAATTTACATAATAATACCGCAAAGAAACTGCTACTGTAATAAAATCGAGGCTTTGACAAGTGCAGCTCACTCAACCACATCTTGGAAAAGGCCTAATTACAGTTACTGCATTACCACAGGAAAAAAGGCGAGTTCATAAAACCATGGGATACAGAATATCAAGGGTTGGTTAAATTAGAACAAATGACCAGTGATAGATATTTTCATGTTCAAGGTGTGGGAGAATTACATGCTGGTAAATATGACGTCATGATAAAGTGTTGGGGCACAGTGATTCATGCTTAAGGTATGTGCTAGGGTTACATAAATGTGATTACATGACAAAGGGTAGGGGAAGAACAATTCACGCTTAAGGCATTGGAGGTACCTACAGTAAATATGATCACATGAACAATGGTAGGAGTAAAATATAGTATTTACAAGTGTCCTGATTTGGTAAAAAAGTATTTGAGGGCTACTTGATTGTTTATCACCTCTGAGCTTAAATAGATAGTTACTTACTCATCATACTTACTAATTGGTTGGAAGCAAGTGCAAAATCTGCAAGTTTCCCCCAACCCAGAGAAAAGCTCTCATAACATCTAACAGGTTCCCAACCATATATCTAGAATGTTGACATAAAAAGGATTAAAAGGCTGAAACACAGTGGAATAGAGAAACATATCACTTGTCCCAAGACTATAATGAGTAGTCTGAACAATATTTAAGATAACATACAATGAGCTTAGTTATATAGTAATTGATTCAATATTATCATAGACTTGTGTGCTTCCAGAACAAATACCTTGTCTATGGAAATGGGTTTCCAGGGGTTAGACAAAGCTAGTTAATAGGTCTTTCCCAAGATATGGTTAAGTGAGTCCTGTACTTGCCAAAGCCTTGATTTCATTACAGTATCAGTTTCTTTGCAGTATTATTATGTAAATTATACATTGTTTAATCAACAACTCTTCTTTGCTTTATTGTTTAATTATCACAAAGTCCATTGTATCAGATAGTACATAGCTCAATGCACAATGGTACATACTGAAATCGAGGATTTGGCAAGTACAGGACTAACTCAACCATATCTTGTGAAAGGCCTATTGAGGGGAATTCCCCTCTATTAACTATATTTCCACAAGAAATCCACCTTCTTTGATGGTGCATCCAAGTCAGGGGACTTTTCAGCTACTGGTATTCCATGGAAGACAATTTGTCAGTTACTCTTCCAATAATTACCTTAAGAGAATCTTGTGCACCACTGAACAAACACATGCCATCTGAGTGGAAATCTATGCACCTGAAATAGAACAGGTTCCAAGTTGATTTATTATTCTCTTACATTAATGCCTAAAAAAATTGAGAACTAAATCTGGAGACTTTTGTTTAATCTGCTTGATGACATCCTCAATGATTCCACTCACCTTACAGGGCATGTTTCTATATCAGTGCTTGACACCAGCTGGAACGTTTCCAAGTCCCAAAATTTGACAGTTCTTATAAAGAATCAAATTATCTAAAAGTTACATATTTAGATTTGCAATACAATTATAAACCATAAAACCAGCAACCTTAAGGCCAATGCAAGTGCATTTACTGGTAACAATACCATCATTGTTTACAATTGTTAGTCAGTGATGGTGACAAGTGCCAACAATACTGGGTGATAAGCAGGAGTTGAAATTTCCATAAATACAATACATAAGGTGTATGTGTGAATAAAATTTTGTTGGGTATGACATTCAAAAAATTCTAATAAATAAATGACAAAACAAAACAAGACTTGTTGGGTCCAAAAGTTTGAAACAACTTATAGATTCTCAATCAGGTTTCTCTGGATTTCTCTGGAGTCATTATTCATGGGACAATAGTATTTTTGTACATTTACCTGTCATTGCTTCCAGTAGCTAATAAGAACTCTTTGGGATGGAATTCAGCACAGTTGACTGGACCAGAGTGTAGTTTAAAATCATTTATAAGCTTCCCAGCAGTGAGATCCCATAACTAGTTATCAAAATTAAATTGATATTATTTGTAATGTCAAAATATTTTAAAAGGATTTTTCAAGTTTGGAACCCAAAATTGATTTAGAAATAAAGTACTATATGTCTAACATAATTTTCCTTAAGGAGACCTGGACTTATCTGACATTTCTATGTTTGCTGAGTGTGGTTGTTTACTCAAATTCCTTGAAATATCCCCTTAACTTGTGATATTTGATGAAAGCACTCGACTGTCATGTCTCAGACATTATACAGATGTTTTGACTGCAATTTATTCTGCACAATTTTACTTTATCCTTCATATGCAAGTTTACCTTAGCTGTTCCATCTTCCCCTGATGATATGATCCATCTACCATCTGGACTAAATCTTAAATTATTTACACAGTCTGTATGACCCTAAAATATATAAAAAAACTAGAATGTTACTTGTATATCCAGAAACTTCAAGAGTCATATTATGGAAGATGTTTCTCAAACAGTGTGTCAGTACATATCAAAAATATTCAGCCCAAAATTAACTGAGAAAACTGAAGTACATTCACACAAGCCAAGCAAAAAATAAACCCAAACAAAAACAGTGGGATGGATGTCTTTTTTTTGCCACCTATTTAAAGACAGACTTTTTGGAGTGAACTAATAAAATTGAAAAAAAAAATGATTACCTTATATGTAAATATACAGCCTTTTCTTCTAACATCCCATAACTAAAAAATAAAGAGAAAATCAGAAAAGCACAGTTACATCCCCAGCTATGTCACCAATAGAATGGAATTGATAATTGATGCTAGACTGCCCAACCCTCTCAAGAAGTAATCACGTTTTACAATAAAATTCTACATGTACAGGTAGAATAAACCCTCCTACGGTTACTACTAAAAATTATAATCCTCTCCAAGGCAGAGGTACATATATAGGATAAGTCCTGGAGTGACATGCAATAATTTTATAGACTCAAAATTGAAAATGGATTTACAAAAAACAATAAAACAATCATTACAATTTTAGACAAAAGCAAAAACAAAACACGAAAAACTAGCTCTAAAATATTTTATAAGTATTATTAAGAAGAACCTTTTAGTCTTGAATATCAAGAAATTATTCTTTTTCACATGGCTTACCTTTAAATTTGTATCTAAAGATCCAGAAGCCACAAAGTCACCATACGGATGAAAATCTAGACTTCTTATACTACTTTTATGACCAGTGAGAGTCCTGAGAACTGAGAAAACATTGAAAATTATATTAATAAATATGCAGTTCCAGGAAAATATCCATACCTCTCCATGGAGGGGGATTGGAATTTCCAAGGAGTGGGGAGGGTCTGAGGAGGGTATATTTTGTAGTACCAGAAAATATCCATACCTCCCCCATGGAGGGGGATTGGAATTTCCAAGGGGTGGGGAGGCTCTGCGGAGGGTATATTGTGTAGTACCAGAAAATATCCATACCTCCCCCATAGAGGGGGATTGGAATTTGCAAGGGGTGGGGAGGTTCTGAGGAGGGTATATTGTGTAACACCAGAAAATATCCATACCTCCCCCATGGAGGAGATTAGAATTTTTTAAGGGGTGGGGAGGGTCTGAGATTCATAAAGATATTTTTTCGATAGGCAGATATTTACTCGTCGAAATAGAATGATTCGGGTTTTCGGTTCGTTTCATTAAACGAATTCGAAGTTATGCTTTGGGTTTGTATTTAAGTGAGACAATCCAAGAAAACAAGAAATTGTTCGCAAGTCCGATCAGTTCACAGACTGAATAAAACATAGAATTTACTCTTGATCCTCACTTCAACTTGTTTTATAAGTCTTGCTTCCGAGTTTCAGTAGGACCCTTAACATAAAAATTATATGAAACAGTTCTGTCCCGGGAAGCTTTTAAAAGTCAACAACATCTGTTCGTATTCACGGCAAAATTAAAAGACTGGTTAAATTTTCTCAACTAAATTCTTGCATACCTTCTCTGAACACTACCAAAATATAATATTCTCTTTTATTACACTTTAATACACTATTACTGTGTTTAATACATATGTGGATTGAATTGACCTGATATGTGGATCGATTGTGACTATAGTGGATCGAATTGACCTGAATCGATTTGACTTTGGGACGAAAGTACTGGCATTCCACCAGAAAATATCTATACCTCCCCCAGGAAGGGAAATAGGAATTTCCACTTCGTTACTTACTTTTTGCTGCCTCAAGATCCCATATTTTTAGGGTTCCTGACTGTGATCCAGCTAAAACAAGATCTTCTCCACCATTAAACTGAACACACTCAATGGGACTAGTGTGACCAGTAAAGCTCTAGAGTAAAAACATTTCAAATTAGTAGGTCAATTATAAAATAACCCAAGAATCTATCAAGCAAGTCTTACCATTATGACATTAGGTTTACCAACTGCCCACATGTTGACCTTACGGTCCTCTCCTCCTGTGACCATTACTCTACCTGAACTGGACCCCAAGGCCAAACAATTGACGTTGGATCCATGGGCAACAAACTCCTCTGCACAGACATCAATCAAAATATATTTCAGTGAAAGTTATTTTATACTGAATGAACAATTATCACAATGTACCACCAATTGCTTGCATTTTTAACCAGTCAAGCAAAATGCACTCCACTCAAATCAACAATGCTTGAACAAGACAACCATTCAAAAGTCATTACCAGTAGCATACATTTCTGATATATTGCATGCAGCACTATAGGCTGCATTATACAGCAATGTGACCCCAGTTGTTTGCATATTTAGCCAGTCAAGCAAAATGCAGCACCCAATAAACAAGAAAACCATTCAAGAACCTCACACAGTAGCATAAATTTCTGATATATTGTATGTGGCACTATGGTTTAATGAATTGACACTGTACAGCAATGTGACCCTAGCTGTTTCCATTTTTAACCAGTCAAGCAAAAAGCACACCACCTAATCCACAGTGCTTGAACAAGAATACCATTCAAGAGCCACTACTCAGAAGCATACATTGCTCTGATGATATAAAAATTTTCCATGCATCACTTTGAGGAAACACAATTCGTGGTATTCATTTGACAGCATGTGAGATCACTGTTTACCCAATGAAAAGGCTTTGATGGTGAAGTATATCTGTATGTTTTTCAAAAATAATATTCTAAACATAAATTTCATAAATAATATTCTACTTAGTAGTAATTCACAAGTGAAAAGAGACTCAAAGTTTTTATGTTCTCCTTACAAATTTTGCATTAGAGCAGCACAAGAACTGAGAATGTAACCATGCTACAGGATAGCCATTAAAAAATTCTAAAAAAATTCTAAAATATTTAATAAAAGGAAATAATTTGAAACACTTCGTATGAAGCACAGTTATATCAAAGAATAATTATGAATTTGAATAATTAATTATGAAACATTAGCACAAAATAAACAATAGTTTCAGTCAAGAGTGATGGCCAGGTTCTTAATTCATCCAGTTATATTGTACATATATCTATTTATAGTGCTATTATATCCATGGAGACTGTATACATGTACAACTTCATTGGTTCACTGCAACCATGTCTCTCCGCATTAAAAGGCTTTTATAAATTTGTTGAAAAACATTTGCAAATCGTATATGCATCTCGACCATAATTAATATTGAGAAGCGCTTTGATTTTGGAAAGAAGAGAATTTATAGAGTTAGCGTTTTTCTCTAATATTTACACAAATTTTACCACAAATACCGATAGTTGTATTAAGCAAACAAAAGCTTTTAAAGCCTTTCCTTCATGAAAAGTACAAGAAATTTCTAGTTTAAAACACAAAATAATATATACAAAATTTGTCATAAAAAAAAATGCGAATAAGATTATCAGCTTAAAACGCAGGATTAACTAAACAAACAAACTACCTAATTTTCAAGGTCAATAAAAATTCTTCTAATGGAATTGTTAATTTAAACAGGGAAAAGTTTGTATTTTTTAAAATAAAATTTCAAATAAGAAAGAAGGTCCCATTTTCTTGGCAACGTAATTAACCAATTCCACAACTTGGTCTTGAACTTTTTGGCTTATTTTCAATCAAAAAATAGGAGAAGCCAAAAATTTCACCACCTAATTAGCTACCAACTGCATCAAAAATCAAAATGTCATAGGTTGGAAGCTAAAGTTTACAATAAACGCCAAGAAAATGATATAAAACGGACTTACGAAGTTTCCACGCTCGTTTATTCGGACCAGCCATATTTTTGCGCCCTTGCGACCGTTGACTTCGTCGAACCTCAAATGCGTATTTCCTCCAAAAATATGTCCATAAAACGCTGTCACATAATTGGCAAGGTAACAAATATTTTCAAGGAGCCTTCTAGGGGAGGAAATTGTGGGTGAATTAGGTTAAAAGCGGGTTTAAAATGACCACGCCGCCGTCACTCTGACAGCAAGTTTTTCTTGGCTCAAGAAATTGGCGCCCGCTCAACCGCTTGGAGACTTTCAGCGATGTATGTTGATGCGCATGCGTAGTGAACCACTCATGAGCCTTTGCGAGTTTAGTTTCTTGTCAAAACAAAACGATGTAAAAAACCCCAAAATATTGCGTTTTACTGCTTGAATATCCATTCAAAAATACCTTCGATTTCCATAGAAACAGCGGCCCAACCAAGTTTAGAGCTCCATCTAGCTATTTCGTTATCACTTGGGTTTTTCTGATCATGATACGTCTCGCTAATAAACGTTTTCGTATCAGATCCTTTGCGCCCTTAGCGCTCTTGGCCAGAAATGTTAGTTATGTCCAAGGACAATCGCCTTCTCCTAAGGTCAGAGAGTATTTCTACTTTATTGATCATCAAGGACAGGTAGGAAAGCTAATAGAAAATAGGCTGCAAAATATAGAACTCTGAAAACAATGAAAAACTCGGAGACTACAATAGAGCTATTGATGGGATTAATGCACATGTTTTTTGTACATTTTTGTTACGTAACTTTACCTCAAGTTTTAATATGTTGTGAAGCATTTTAAATTTTTCTCTAATCAGAAAACTTTAAAACTCTCTTGAAGGTGATATCCAATATCCAACACTGAATTACAAAACACATCATTCAGTTAAATGCTGTTTTGGATAGCACGTGACCTCGTGTCTCCATGGAGATGGGGCGAAATTTTCGTTAACTATTTTTTCTTGTTTTTCTTACATGACAGCTTTTTCTTGATGACACTAAAGTTAAGAATTTCATCACCTGCTTCAAAGGTAAGCTACTTATAGTTTTTCAATTTCTTGTTCATAGATACTATAATAGTTTTTGACTGACTCATCCAGGTATGAAAGAGCTATAGGGCAGACTTCACATGACAGGGTGGCAGAGCAGTTCTGAAAGTGGGGGGGGGGGGGGGGGGCCGCTTAGAAAACCCTTCCCCCTCGAAGGGGGAGGCTGCGTGTGTTTCCTTAAAAAAGGGGGGGGGGAAACCCCCCCCACCCCCCCCCCCCCCCCCCCCCGCCCCGCCATTT
>WUAP02134318.1:0-13284 GCA_015163945.2 Stichodactyla helianthus
TCTGTGGTTGGCCATGGTTTTAGTCGAATAGCCATTAGCTCGATTCTAACTTTGCCTAAATTGCATTTAACCACATTACATCTAATTCTGAGCCAAGATTCTAGATTCCGGATTGGATTCCGGATTTCAAATTTGCGCGGATTCCGGATTTTGGATTCTCTTATATCGGGTGACGCTTGAGAAAATTCGTAGCTCTACTGTAATCTTACCGTAATTTACCGTAACCTAAACTGGGCTTAACCTTTGGATGACCCAGTACTTGTAAGTACCATTCTATCTAGTTCAGAAAAGTGGAAGTCACGAACAAAACCGATTGCGTTACTCAAACCTTGCCATACGTGATAATTAATTCATCATAAAAAGCTTTATTTCCAGAGCTTTCTTTGTTCGTCTCTATAGTTACTAGTATATTCCTTATATTACAGAAGTTTTCTATGACTCATCCTCCTGCATCGTCTTTTTTTGTCACGTCAGTCGCTGGTGACTCATTTAACGGAGGCGTCAGGCAAGTGACCCAGCGCGCACCGCACCGTCTCGGGTACTCTAGGGGTATACCCAAAACATTATGTTTACATTTAGTGTGAAAGAAAACGATTTGAAATTAAGTAAGTATGAACAAATCATTTTTGAATTCCTCAAATTTTGATGAGGTGTGATAGCTCGACATTTTTGGAGTCTGCTCAAACATGTTCAAATATTATAAAAGAGCTTTAATTTTAAGTTGTTTCCAAAATTACCAAGGTTTTGAAAGAGAAAAAACAGATGTGCTTTGTCTTATTGTTCTTGAAAAACGATCCAAATGAGAGAAATCTCTCTCTCGGAAGAGCGTACATCCGACATGATTCACTCGCCTCTAATCAATCATTTTCAATTCCGCAGAATTGAACAAAGTAAACAAAAAAGCCCAAAATAATTAGACCCATTTAAAAATGATTTTATTTTCATGCATGACTCAATAGTAAACAATTCTCTGTGGACTTGTACCTTTCATTGTCATGTAGATTTCATGTTGATTTCGTCACGCATCGTGCGTGACTACTGCGCATGCTCAATGCTTTTGCGGTCACATCATTAATTCACAAAACATTTCTGTTGTCAATCGCGCGCCGCTGTATTTGTAACAGAAAAGTTTGTCAATCGATAACATTGCTATTAGGCATGCTATTCTCAACAGGGCCATAGTTTAGCGATTTTAAAAATGCCGGGACATAGATCTTTTTTCGTTCCCGCTGTAGGAGAAAATCTATTGTGTAGAATCTGCCATCTTCCAGTACGAAATGCGGTTCAGATATCTGTGTGTGGACATCGATTCTGCGACTCTTGTTTGAACAGTACCTTAAGTGAGATGAGGTGAGTGTCCTACGATGTGGCTTTATTCATTCTTTGGCTTAAACCATCACAAAATATCCACAATAGTTAGTAATTAAACTATATTCGTTCAATCAATTGATCGTACTAGTGTGTAGTATTTCGAAGTCTTGTGATATTCTTCCGAACTCGTCTCGGTTTTACTAGCTCGAAGGTCACTAAAGTCGATAAGTCCAGTCAGTAAAATATTTGTATAGGCCTTTAGGACATTTCATTTGATCTGCTGGTCGTCCTCTCTATTATGTCGGGCCTACAAAAGGTTAGTATATGCCGCCAAAATAGTGGCTGCTATTTTATTTTAACGTTCAATACCCGTTACTCGCTACAAACTGACTTTATTATAATTATTTGTATAAACACAAAAAAATCATTAGCACCGATAAAATTCCTCGTCTTATAACTAGATTAATTTAGTTTAGATAAAGAAATATTTCATGGATTATTTACGCTCGGAAATGCTGTTTTTGTTGCCAACAAAAACCAGTTTTTGGATTTGAGTAAAACTGAATTCATAATCCTCAAAGAACCATTTGTTGTTGACAGAATTAAAAATTATTTCACAGCTGAAGTTTTGCATGCTCAAAGATAAAAATATAAGGCAACGCTTTGATTTTACTTATGATTCTGAAAAAAAAATATTTTAAAAATAAATGCAGGGGCATTTACTATCAAACTTCTGCACTGTTGAATAATTATATATTGCTAATAATTATTGATTTATTTACAAAACAATTATCAAGCTTCAATCTGTATGAATCTTAATACATTTTTCGTGTAATTCTTCCAGCTTATTAATTTAATTAAAAAAACTTTAAGCTTTTTTTAGGGATTTATTGGTGGCTGTTATTAAAACAAACAAGAATTAACCTAGTAGCTTGTAATACATACCCCAGAGATCATTAGCATAAAGATATACCCGAAAGAGCTAAAAAAATCTTCGAGTTTAAAACAAAACTCTAAGTTCACAGCGTTTACAAAATCTTCAATGTGTCAGTCACATGTACATGTTCTTTTCTAGTTTGCTGTTACCAATGACAATGTAAATTTGGCCAAAAATGTCACAAAAGTGCCATCCTCTTATCACTTTGTCTTTAGCGTTGATGGAAAAGAGAGAGGTTGTTTCCTTGGGCTGAAAAAATTCCCAGAATTTCCTTGGAATGTTTTCTTGAGCTTTGGGTCGGCTAAAAATAGCAATTATTAGCCTGTTAAAGGCTTGGAATAAATCCCTGTGCAAACATAAGGGTAGTAGGTTGCTGTGTACTGAGCTTAATTTTGAAAAAGATTTTTTCTAAATGAAGAGCTTAACTGCATTAGTTTCAAGTAGAGTGAAGTTGCATTCAACTAGGCACAGACCATCAAAAATCTCATTTCAGAGCCATTGTGTTTTCCCTCTATTTTCTCTTTACGTTCATTAGGACCTCTTAGTGGAATATATAAATGTTTACCTCGAGAAAAATTATTACTAATGCTGTCAGAAGGTTTTTTGAAGTTATGAGAAAAACGCAGAGAAAAGTAAATGGAAAAAAGTGATTTTTTAAGTTTGCATAGTCATGTATACTGTTTTCAAATGTTATCATCTTGAAAAATATCAAGTGTTACTGAGGCAGCTGGAACCTCCTGATTCATTTTCAAGTGTTTAATATCCAACCTTGTTTCTGTACTTGTTTTCTGTACTTATCATTGTCATTTACCTAGTTTCAAAGTCAAATTTTTTGCTACGAATATCAAATGAAAAGAAACGTAGATATTTCAAAATCAAGCAAAGTTTTCATTATGTATTCTATAATATTATCCTTATGTTTATGAGGGTTTTACAAGATATCCTGTCACGCTTGAAGAAATCACAAAAGAGTTTGGTAAGAAAGAAATAATTTGAAACCCCTCGAAGTTGTCAAAATTTCGTGAGATTGTTTTCGCCTCCTAAAGGTATAGCTCAGCTTGTTGTCCGACTGTTCGTCGTTTTGAAGTCAGGCGATTTTTTGAGACGCAAATTGAAATTTTATTCGGTCATTTATAAGGACAGACAACTCGAAGGTTCTAGATTTTAGCACTTGAATAACAGTTTGGAATCAATTATTATGATGATCTTCAATTAGATCATTATCGTAAGCTTTGTTCTCAGTTAGCCGTAAAAACTCTTCAAAGCCGTCGGAGTTTTCTGGTCCGAAAAAACGAATAAAGCGATTATCCTCTTGAGTGCATTACAAGGAAAACCCTGGGATAAAACCGTTTTAAAAAACCTCACTGAATTTCATTAATGGATCGCGAATTCAAGATAAGAAATGTTCATTGGAATGGAAATGACCTTTGGCTCCATGGGACGTCAGACTCCCACATCAATATCATCATAATTCCTATTATCATATCAGACGATATTCATGCAGGCCGTTATATTCACAACACGTAACTCTTCTGGCCTCTTCAGACTTCGATACGAAAGATTCTCAAAAATTAAAAAATTGGTGAGTTGTATTGTAGGAAAGTATATTAATTTAGCACAGATATTCTGACGATTTTCCAGTTTAATATCGAGTCTGTTTTCCTCCTCATTCTTGCTTTTTTTAGTTTTAGTTGATGCAAATATTTCGAAACGAAGTTAGTTCTCATCAATTATCAGATATCAGGTATTGGGTCTTTTATTCGTACAATCAGTTCTTGTTTTACCAGCTGTAAGGCTTCGCTTCGATGTTGTTGAACTGCAACGTTTTGGTAGATATAATTCAAATTAAATCAATTTTACTATTAATTATTTATTTTTGTTTCTAAAATGAAATGTTAAATTCCTACGCGCAAAGTCTGTTGCTCGTACCATTTCTTTCTTTCTTTCCTTTCTTTCCTTTCTTTCCTTTCTTTCCTTTCTTTCCTTTCTTTCCTTTCTTTCCTTTCTTTCTTTCTTTCTCTTTCTCTTTCTCAGTTACTGAGTAGAATATTCCAAGTTGTTACGGGTTATATTTTTGTTCGATTAGCTCCAAACATCTCGGTCGAGTTTATTTTTGCACAATCTAGACAGTTATAGAATCTCTTCGACAGTTATAGAATCTCTTCTTCATTGGAATTACATTAGAGATCGCAATCTTGGCTGCAGAAGTGCAAAACACTGAGAAATATAGGAGTTATTTTGGAAATACATCCGAAACTTGTTAATGATGTATGGGGTTTTGACAATCGACCTA
This sequence comes from Stichodactyla helianthus, assembly GCA_015163945.2. Classification (NCBI taxonomy): domain Eukaryota; kingdom Metazoa; phylum Cnidaria; class Anthozoa; order Actiniaria; family Stichodactylidae; genus Stichodactyla; species Stichodactyla helianthus. The sequence goes on from WUAP02134318.1 coordinate 4,542, forward strand.
AAAATTCTTTACGAAGCTTTGTCCTCGTACTTATGTCACAAGGAAGTTCTTGAGAAGAAGCGGGAAAAAAACATCATCAGGGTTTCGCTGCTAGCAGCTTGACAGATGACATTAGAGACGTGTTCATAATGTACTCTCTCGATCATATTCCCACTTGTTTTTAGAGATCCGTCATTATTCAGGGGGGTCGGAGGATTTTGGGGGAGTTTTGTCAAGATTTTGCAACGAACGTAAGGGGGGTCAGCAAAACACGACAAACGGTGAGGAAGTATCAGATATATTTTTCAGTAAATTTGTTCGAAAATTAAGGGGCATCACTTGACTCCATCAATATTACCTCAGAGGGGGATCAGATAATTTTTATGGTGCCACACCAAAAATCCTCCGACCCCTCGGAGGCAAATAATGACCGATCCCTTAATGCAGCGCTCTCAAAAAGTTCTCAAAACGGAACCCAAAACTTGACCTGACGTTAACGATATCTTAAAAGATCACTCTCGGCGCTGGTGCGGATTGGAGAGTCCAGTACAACTAATAAAACCTTTGTAACAAAACAAACACTTCTAGACATTTCGGAATCTCGAGGCTTTACGGGTTTAGCTAATTCGTTGTTGGGTCGTTGACTCTTGATAGAGACAAAGCCCTTAAGCTAGTGTTATGAACAATACTGATCCCTCCACTCTTCAAAAAGGCAAAAGACTGGAGTTACTGTAACAGCTACAGAGCGGCTTTCATCTTAGTATCCAATTTACACCCCAGTCTACTCTATTGGTACATTTTATCGCCAAGGCTATCACATTGAACTGATGACTCGTATTTATATATGGATTGTTCCACCTAGGAATGGAAGGTTGAAATGCCCTGTCGACAGTTCAAGTATTGACTACAGTGAGGTAAGAAATTTTATTTTTTGACTAAATGCTTTTGTAACTTTGAAGTTTTGTTCTCTGTGGATTACTTGCGAGCTAGTCGGTAATCCAGGATGTTTGACGCTTTACACATTAGTTTGTTTACATGTATGAGAGTTGGTTAAACACTGGATGTGTCTTGTTGAAAGGTACAGAGGCCAGAGCCATTAGCTACGTTTCCGGGAGTTTTTTCCGTTTGAAGTCTTTAACTCAGACCAAAAAATAATAACGTTTTATGTTTCGTGGGAAAGTTAACACGGACAACATCAAACTCTTGGTTACATAGTTAATGGTCCTAACGATAGTGTAGCTTTTTGAGGTCATTAGCTACACCAGTAGTGAAGTTCTTCGCTCAATTAGAAATTAGAAATCCATTGGAGTTTCAAGTTGACATCTCTGTGTTTCACATATTCGCACTTATCCAGTGCGGACACTTGGTTTTCATATTATAGAGTCTAAAAAGTACCTTTAGAGTAAAAAAGAGAATTTATTTCGAGGAAGTTTTTAGAAATTGTAGTAAAAAGCAGATTTGTTATAAAAATTATCACTTGAAAAAAGCCCAAGCTTAAAAGGTTGTGTCATAACCTCTATACGAACAGTTTAACGGAGTTCTAATGGACAGTACGACCACCTAGCTAGTAAGCCGTTAAGACTATACCCGGACTATAGCTTCTGGCGTCTGTCGGTGGTATGGTCTTTATACAGTACGTTGCCCATCAATTATATCAACACACAGTTCTATAAGGTAGTGGTGTTCAAATCTTTTCTAGTCAGAAGATATCGGCATATTTCTTGTGACCTTTGCAGAGGTTCCTGATAAGATAAGCATTTTTCATTCTTGTTTGTCTGTGTTGTACTAATTATGTTCATTTGTAATCTCATCATCGGAAGTAAAACCATTCTTTTGTCCTGTTGTTTGGTTATTTGTGTGGTTGAGGTGTTCTGTGTTTGTCGTGGGGGGGTTTATCAACAACATTTTATCGTACTTCAAAACTCAGGAGTTAATTTGTGCGGAAATGGCGTTTTCCCTTTCGTTTTTAATAGATCTGCAGGATCAATTTATTTTTTCTGTTCTGTGAGGCATTCAGTCACAGAAATGCGAGAAATTCCAAAGTGCATCTTCTTCCGTCTGCGGTCAAGAGTTTGTCAAAATTCTCGCTCTCCTTAGATATCCTTTTGATAATTGCCATACTCTTACACTAAACACGGTTTCTTACAGTGCGTTTCACACAACTTTTTTGACGAGTGAGTTCCGAAGTTGGTTCCGAAGTTTAAGTTGTACAGGTACTTTGGAAGTTCACAACGAACTTTGTTGGCGAACTTGGAACTTACTTGCCGCGGAAGTTCGGTAGTTCGTTAGATATTCAGTATATTTGCAAATTAACTACTTGTTTTTTCCATCGAAACCATCCTTAGGCATAGCACTGCCCTTCTTTGGTGGAGAAACTTCGTCAGTGTAAATCTTAAAGCTGATTTTAATGAATTATCGAACTTCGCGGGAAATAAGTTCGAAGTTCACCAACCAAGTTCATTGTGAACTTCCAAAGTACAACTTGAACTTCGGAATATCCAAACCAACTTCGGAACTCAATGTCAAAAGTTGAAACGGAATGGAAAGGTGCGTTAATACGGGAAACAAAATCGTGTAGCTCAGTTGCCATACAAAAATTGTTACGTTGCATTCCGCGCGCAAACAAATTTTCTTTGTTGCACGAAGTTGAAACCACCTCTACTCCCTTCACAACAAGAAAAAAATTGTTGCGCGGAGTGGTAATACGAGCAACATTTACTCTTGCAGCTTCCAACGCAACAAATGTTCCATGACAAGTTGCACGATTTTGTTGCCCGTATTGCCGCTTCCATTAACTGGTTCTAAATGATTCTACTGGTTATCTAGGAAATATCAGACTCCAGCTCCGTTGCACTTTCCCTTACAGTAAATCGGTTGTGATAAGTTCATAAAGAGGGAACGTCCCGCGTGCAGCAATAGCAATCAAAGCAGATATCATAGAAAAGAACATCTTACATCTTATTGCACCAGGCTCAACTTTAACAACAGTCTATTGACCATTTTCCATGCATCGGTTGACTGGTCAAACACAAAGCATTCAGTCGAAGCTGCAAGGTAGTTTCAAAGGATTATTCAAATTTGTACCTCGCACCTTCAATGGAATGCTTTGTGTTTGACTATTGAACCGATGCATGGAAGGTAGTCAATTCACGTCCTCGCCTTTTATAATTGGCAGGAAAATTTTATGGAATGGTTCCAACTCTTGCTAATGTTTTTATGGTGCAATTAATTTGTGCTGCCCTAAACAGCCTTAGAGGTAACGAACCCGTGGTTCTTGTTCTATTAGTGTTTTTCGTGCTCATTATCAGTATGATTAATTAAGTCAGACAGTTTTTGAAAATAATATTTCTTTCTGTCGAGATCTCTGTAAGTTCATTTCCATTGATTTTTCCAGCGCGTTTCTCGCTTTAGACAGGAATGAGTAACCTTTTAGCAAAGGTCTTTTTCAGCCTCCGTTTTGAGTGTTAGCCTATAGTCCTCCGTGATCGACGGGAGGAAAAAAAGACGGATCTCCGCTCGTTGGGGAAAAAAGACTAAATTTCTTTTCAGAATTTGAGATGTAATTTTAGAAAACGGAACTTTTTGTGCGTTACCATAACTACCCAATGGCTTCCTTAAACACGCACGCTGATTGGATGAAGCGCATTTTATTACTTTTCTATTGAGTCATCGAATCGGAAGCCATTTTTTAATGGCACACTTTCTAGTTTCCCCGCCATTCTTCTGGATTATTTTTGTTTATTGTCCATTACTTGTTTCATTTAAAACAGATTTACGCAGACGACGTGACAAACCAAATGATAATGTCTCTTTCTGTGATATGTGATCAATACAAAGAAGGCTGCAAATGGAAAGGACAGTTGAAGCATCTTAAGGTTGGTGTTCAACCAAACTTTACACGCCACTCGACAAAGATGGGCTTCCTGTGCATTCGTTATGAAATCATAAAATTTGACTAGTGTGATTCTAGCCCGGCTCTCAGAGCTAAAATTTTGTCCCACTGTATAAATCTTGAAAGAGAGAAGGCTGGGGTTAGACAGGGTTCTCAGGTTTTCTCAGATTCTCAGAGCCCGCGTTCCTTTTGGTCTCCGCCAAGAAACAAAGGGTTCTGCACATGCGCAAAATGACGTAATACTTGTACTGCACATTCATCGTCTAACCCAAATCTGTTCAGACGCCATTTTGAATATCACAAAACTTAATTAGCAATTTTTCCAGCCCCTCTCTCAGCAGAAAAGGGCTAACCGAGAGGGGTCTGGGTAACCGAGACTAGTTCCGGTTAATTTCTTTAGTGATTTTTTATGGCAGCACTACCCAATCAGAAAGCAGTAGCAGTTGCGTTCGTCCACGTTTTAGGCGGAGACCAAAAGGAACGCGGGCTTTTGAAATGAAAATGTGATGTTCACCATATAAAGCGCATGCGTACTTAACACAAGTCTTCAACATTTTATCTTCTAACAAAAATGCTTGTTTTTCCTTTTTATGTATATATTCAGGCACACGTAGACGAGTGTAAGTACGTTCTTGCTGACTGTCCTTATATCTGTGGAGCCAAGGTACAAAAGCGCAAGATGAGCGAACACACCCATAGAGACTGTACAAAACGACGGGTGAACTGTCCCAAATGTCGACGAGAAATGACTCACGAGCAGCTCAGGGTATGACTGGATCTTTAATTCTAAGATTAAAATGCTTTCAAGCTCCTTATTCTCATGCTGAATGTAAGCGATAGACTTTATTAACGGACACTTACTGGGATGGTTGTCTTCATTTTCGCGTCGATTATTGTCAATCTCTAGCGTTCCTTTCAGGCTGATTACGCGGATTACATGTTACATATAAGACATATAGAATGACCGCAAATCGTCAAATATGTGTGATTGTTTCGATACAATTTAGATTCTTCCTTCATGCGAAGAAAAGTCCGAAACTAGTATCGAAATGGTCTGCTGTCCGTTTAGTTTTCTTCCATGTTTTGACAGAGGGCGGAGGCCTTGCAGGTTTGTACGGCTGAGGCTTGGCTGCTCAAATTGGCACCATTTAGTTACTGTGTATAACATGATACTGATGCATTTAGAATAATTCTCATCAATTCTTCTAGCTGTTTCCATCCTCTTACTTCTGATTCACTAACCAACTGATGTCTCCCTTAGTCTCATAGTTGTCCCGCGAATCGAAATATAATTGACGAGATGATCACGTGCCCAAATGGATGTGGTACGCGCATGCGTAGACAGAACAAATCCCATCATTTACGTGTTGACTGCCCCAATAGATGGATATATTGCCAACATTGTGGTACTGAGGTCATCTATAAAGACAGACAGGTACTTTTTCCATCACGGTCTTCCTGTGGTCACTGTAGGTATCAATCTCTCTCTTCCTTTTCACCATAGGCGGCCCAATTCTAAAAAGTGAAAAACATTGCATGTGATTCTCCTTAGCGGTCTTCCAGTGGTCTTAATATCCGTCACCCTCCTCTCTCCAATCCTTCTAGGCTTCCTTTCGCCACAGGAAGCCCAAGTAACTGAGCGTGAGTCGCAACAGCGTTGCACAGAAGTCTAGGCTTTATCCATCTTCCAAACCTCTCCCTTTTTGTCACCCAGCAATTCTTTAACTCTTTTGTGTGATTGTTTATAGGAGCATTTAAGTCAATGTAGAGTGTACAATTCTCGCCAAACTGGTGCTGTAATACGTGGAAGTGCCAAGCGTTCTAGTGTGAACGCCGCATCAGTGCGTTTCGACGTACAGAACGTGCGCAACGTGCGCAACCGATCCAGAACACAAGCTTCAGTCATCCATGAAGTTTCCTCGCCACCATTGCGGTCTGTCTCGTTCCCAGCTTCTCTCAACCACATAGGACGTGATGATAATGCAGGTTTTGGTAGCCAAGCTTTGCATCGAAGTTCATCGCGCGAACAGTTGAGCCGTTCAAACGAGGAACTCGACTCAGATGTCTTCACTTGTACTTGTGGAAAGAGGATTCTGAGGAGACAGATAACGAGTCACATGTCAGATCACTGTCCGCGCAGGCTTACTTTGTGTCAACACTGCTCAATACAAATCAAATATGAAGACATGCAGGTAATGAAAAACCTCTCTTATTTGAGTGCTTTGTCGTTCAGGATCTTGTCATGTTCTGCACCGCGGGGAAGAAGGTACAAAAATTACATCCAAGGACTCAATCATGTTTTATGTTCGTATTTTTGATAGACGCATCACCAGAGCTGTCCAGCATTTCCCCTTAGTTGTCCTAATAACTGTGGAGTAGCGCAAATCCCGCGAAACGAGGTAAGTATGGTTTAAAATGCTTCGGAACGAGACGTGTTTACTAAAAGCAAGATCAGGGTTGGAGACGGTGGTTATGAACTACTCTCTGAAGGAATACAAGGATTATATTAAACGAAGCAAAGCAAATAAGCGATAAATGAAAAGAAAAAGTGAAAACGGCAACTAAGACAATTACAAATCAAATAACAGCTATTTCAAAAACAAAACAAAAAAAAACAAAAAAAAAAAAAGGTCATCGGAGCCAAAGGCGATAAGAGGTCATTTTAATATAAAATGGATTGTGGATCTCTTCTGTTTATGTCTTGTCCTGTCTTGTTGTGGTATAGCTTTGTATACATGTATGGAGTTCGTCGTAATTGTTTTGCTAATACTTATACACTTTTTTTTTTTTCAGGTTGATCGTCATCTGTCACGTGATTGTCGATCAAACGTGGTACGTTGTCCATTTGAACATGCTGGGTGTAAACAACAGGTAACAACTAAGACTAACAGCTAACAGAAACAGTAAACCAACTAATCCACACTGATACTTAACCATATAACCACATGATAACAGTGCAACGAGGACTTCAACACGCGAGGTCGCCTAGTGTTTTTTGTACAAACAGAAGCCGAGTCCTAAACAAAAGATTCTGAAGTTGGTACTATAAAATTAGCCAATCAGATTTAACGGCTGAAACAGAAAATTGAAATCCCTTTCCATTTCAAAGAACACGTCACTTATTTGCACGACACATAGTAGACATACCTTAATAGAGCACGGTTTTCCGCCAATCACAGCGCAAGTTACAAAATAATTCACCTATATTTTATGTTTTCTCCTGTAGATTCCACAGAGAGGTCTTCAGCGTCACTTGGAGGATTACGTCCACAAGCATCTCGAACTAGTATCCGATCTCGCAACCCAACAGCAGAAAGAAATCAACTCCCTCAAAGAGATAGTGCAGCACTGCAAGCCGTACCACGACAGCAAACTTATCTGGAAGATCGATAAATTCTGGGAAAAATTCGACCAAGGGAAAAACAAACCGGGATTTGAACTCCAAAGTCCCGTATTCTACACGTCTAACTACGGTTACAAATTCAAAGTGGTGTTGTTTCCCTATGGTAATGGAAGCGGTGAAGGCACTCACTTATCGTTGTATATTCGTTTGTTACCCGGGGAATACGATGCGTTACTGCGTTGGCCTTTTGAAGGCGAAGTAACGCTTATACTAATGGACCAAAGCGAGGACAGGAGAGCTCGCCGCCATATTAGTCAGTCGTTTAGTCCAGATCCTAACTGGAAGAGTTTTCAACGTCCAACAAAGAACGCGGTTTCGTTAGGGTTCGGATATCCTCAGTTTGTCTCTCATCGTGGGCTCGAGTCTATGGGTTATGTCAAAGATGACATTCTTTTTCTTAAAGTGACGGTCGACTGCAAACACTCGCTAGATATATAAATCATGTTTGGACTTCTTGTGATTAACACAGGACACCCAAAAGGAGCCGACGCTGGATAATGTAGTCTCGGTTACCCAGAACCCTCTCGGCCAACCGTTTGCCACTGTGAGAGGGTCTGGGAGAATTGTTAATAAAGTTCTGTAATATTCAAAATGGAGTCCGCCTTGGTTCGGATACGACAAGCCAGTCTGATTGGTTGCAGAGGACGCAAAATGACTAAAATCATGCATTAGCAAATCATCTTCTGACCCAATTCTGATCAGCACAGGGGTCTGGGTAACTGAGACTTTAGGAAGATTGTACAGCGACTCGGCAAGTGTTTTATGTTATTTTGATCAAAACATCAAATGCAGCTGCCAAAACAGGGAAAACCATTTCCCACACTATTTGTACACCAAATTCAATAGCAGGAAAACATGAAGTAGGAGAAGGAATTCACTTCTCCGTCATTAAAATTTTTTAATGCTGCTCCTTGTCCCTTCCTGACAATGTGGTCTATAAGGCCTCGCCTAAAACGGGCTGACCAAATCACTACAGTACAGGAAAAGGGGTTAAATGCGTCAAAAATACACTAAATCCATCCATGGACTTTAGTACACGGAAAAGGGGTTAAATACATAAAAAATAGACCAAATCCATCCATGGACTATACTACAGGAAAAAGGGGTTAAATGTGTCAAAAAGAGAACAAACCCATCCATGGACTATAGTACAGGCTATAGTCCATGCTTTTTGCCCCGAAATACTTGAAAATGACCCATTTTGATTTGGTAATAAATAATTCATATTTTTCCAAAAGGTGTGAAAATGCTCCAAAATCCATCAAAAGCGTGGCCTATAGTCCATGCTTTTCCCCCCGAAATTCTAGAAAATGACCCATTTTGATTTGGTAATAAATAATTCATATTTTTCCAAAAGGTGTGAAAATGCTCCAAAATCCATCAAAAGCGTGGCCTATAGTCCATGCTTTTTGCCCCGAAATGCTTGAAAATGACCCATTTTGATTTGGTCATAAATAATTCATATTTTT
>WUAP02134329.1:0-13283 GCA_015163945.2 Stichodactyla helianthus
ATGTTAGCATGCTCTTTTGAAGGCTGGTTGTTATGACTTTAGCACATGAGCAGAAAGCAGTATTCCTCATTCAATGAAAAATACTGCTTTATGCATAGCGTGTATAACTTACAGTAAGGCCCTCTCTAGCTGTTAATAAGAGGTATATACCTCATCACTTTTGTTCTGCATCCCATCAGCTTCATCATCGTCGTCGTCTTCATCATTCTCATCACCATCATCATCATCATTGCTATCATCTTCCTTGTCCTCATTTGTTTCGTCATCATCATCATCATCATCATCATCATCGGCCTCCTCTTCTTCTTCACTTTCATCATCGCTTTTCTCATCTTCTTTGATGTCATGTTTCTCTTCTGCGACTTTGGATTCACCATTCTTAGGGCTTTCTCTTTTGTCAGAACTTTCTTTCCCATTTTTCATTTCTTTTTCTTCACTTTCTGGTTCTAAGAAGTGGGTACAAAGAGAAATCATTTCAGGAGAGGATCAACGATTTTTTAATTTAGGGGTAGCATCTCCAGGATTTTTTGAGGGGCTTGCACCATTTATGATCTAGACGTGAGTACCAAAAGTAAGTAATACTAATTCATGGTAACTCACTCATCTCAGAGGGGTACACACCCCCTGCACCCCTCCCCTGAATCCGCCCCTGCATTTTAATTTCCATTCCTTTTGAAGGAATGATTCTTAAAGATTGGCCAAGAATGTCAGTATGAAATGGGGAGGCAACAGCCTGAGCACACAAATCTGCATGCCCATGGGATTGTCTTGAAGATTCATCATTTAAAGATGGGCTCCCTGTGGAGGGTAGCGTGCAACACAGGATACCCATTCTAGTAATAAGACTGCTTCCAAATCCCTACCAGTATTTTTGGCATGTTTGTCCTTCGCATCACCATTAGCTGTCACTTCTTCATTCTCCTCCATCTCATCTTCCTCATCATCATTCTCATCATCAGGGTTTTTCTTCTCTTTCTCAAGTTTATAAATGTCCTAGAAAAGGGAAAGTTGGGGCAAATTCAGTTCTACATGTACAACTGTGAAAAAAAAATCATGCTAATGTGGTCATAGAGAGATATTTTATCTATGACAAGAATACAAACCAAGTATAAATATTTTCCTCATACTGCTATAAAACAGATGTGGGGTATTATTTATGCAGGGTCATAACATTTTCGGACGAGCCCTAGGGGAGGGTCAAGACATTTCAATCCCATACCTGGGGAGGGTCAGTTTATTTTCATCACTTCATTGAAAATCTCTACACCCAACACCGCTGCTAATTTCTGACAAGTCGCTAACAAGGAAGCAAGGGTGGTGTGTGCTGCTAATGTGCTGCCTCTCACTGCTGTTCAAACAGTAGACCCATTATCATATGTGAGTAGAGTTGTTTGATGGTTTTCTCCTGTGCTTTGAGAAATTTTCTCTGGGTTCTCCAGTTTCCCAACCTTGGGAACCCAGGGCTACAACTCTGTTACTTGTTTCTCACTACCAGGAAAAAATTCCCCTGGAAACAAAGTCTGTTAGAGCTTGTTATGGAAGTCAAAATTCATCTGTTTTCTGATTGGTCAATCCCAGGGGGGGCAACCAATCAGTATCAAGTATAGTTAGACATTTAAATAAAATAAATCATTTGCAGTGTCTGCTCTCTGGTTGGTTGGATTTTGGGATTTTTGAAAGGCACCATTTGAATTTCAACTTCCTGAACAAGCTCTAACAGACTTCGTTCCCACTGGTATTTTTCTGGTGGCAAGAAACAACTTCTAAATTCAGATTCTTTAGGGTTTTACCTAGATTGAAGCATGGTTTTATTTTGACTGTCCCACATTGTCTCATAGCAGCAAAAGCTTAATAGAATTAGATACGTGCAGAGATTTTCAAAAAAGCAATGTACTTCCCAATCAACTAATTGTGAAAAAAAGGATGAAATATAATCAAATGGAAAAATAACATGTAAATAAAAAATAATAATTATGTATATAACATCTACAATGCATTGCTTACCCCTTTCAGCTTTGATAGCAATTCCTTCAGAGGTATGGCGGCATCTTGAGCTAACAAATCTGCTTCATTTTCTTCTTCACTATCATCTCCAGTTTCACCTGCTATCTCTTTAAGCTCTTTGAGACCCTGAAGGAACAAAAATACCAGGAAAACCTTCAAAGAACTGATAGTAAATGAAAATCTATGGCACAGAATCTGGTCTATGACTACTATAAATATCTAGTGACTATGGTATGATCCCCCATTGTGTCTTTATCTTTCTCTTTTTCTATAGCCTTTTGCCTTAGTACCCTTAAAACAAAGTATTAATAGAAAGAGAGCAGGGAGGATACAACCTATTTGCTTTCTAGGAGACCAACTACATGTCTGTACATAATAGTAGGTGAGCCAATGGTGTTGTATACTGTATGTGGTAGGTACTTTACCTCGAGTTTACCTTCAGAATAAAATATGTTTAGCATACCGAGAATTTTTAGTCTCTCTTGGCAACAGAGAATTTTAAGGGATGGTATAGCTCACCTGCTCTGTGACGATATCCTCATCTAGTTTCAAAAAAGCTTCCTTCAGCCCTTGTTTAGCTTTGCCATTCTTATAACCTTCTGTGGTCTTTAACACATCACCCAAATGTTTTTCTGCATACAAAGCAACTTCAGAACCTGAAAAAATTATTTAAATTTGACATATCATTAAGAATTAATAAGTATTATATATTGCAATTACATAGTTCATTTACCAAGAGTGCAAATTCAGTCACAAAATCAATGCAAGAATTATGTCAGAATGAAAATGTTGAATAACTTTTGTTTCCATCATGTAATACTCAAACATTTTTTGTTTAGAAATATGTTCTTACCTCACTAGCTAGTGGCTGACAAAATTTTTAATTTTTTTTTTTTTTGCCCTTGACATTAATAATATATAAAAACCAAGTTAGTTGCAATGGCAACTAGAAAGGCAGATTGAGGAAAGTGAAAGAAACTGCTGCTCTAATAGACCTTTTCAGCAATTATCTAATGCTTTCCCACTCTTGTGAATAAAATTCTTTGTTTTAAGAGATCCATATGAATGTTTCTTTGCATACATTACCACATAAGACAAAGAAATAAGACTCAAGGGAATGACAAGTGGTTGGAGATAGGAAAACTATATACCCAAGCTGAAAAGGTCGTACTTTACCTGGCTGCTTGCTAGAGTTAAAATACTAAGAGCATGCAGAACTGGGTATTGATGTGATCAACCTACCACCATGTCCATCAAAGACAGCAAAAAGTGATGTGTTCTTGTCAAAGTCCATAACACAAGTGTGAGCATCCTAAAGATATCAAAACATGAAACTAGCAATTGAACTACAGTGGCTCAGATGACCACTCTTCATTAACCTTGCATCAGAGGTCTACTGAGGATGTAAACAAACTCTGGCGGTGACCATCCTCAATGTCAGGCCTCTACTAATGATTTCTTAATGGGTTAATAGTGGGATGAGTTAATAGTGGGATGGGTTAATAGTGGGATGGGTTAATAGTGGGATGGGTTAATAGTGGGATGAGTTAATAGTGGGATGGGTTCAGGGGTATTTAAGGGGTTGGGATTTGGTGTAACGTACAAGTGAAGGAGACTTCTAGTCCTATTGTACAATACCAGCCTTCAGGTGACCATCCTCAGTGTCAGATCTCTATTAATGATTTCTTAATGGGTTAATAGTGGGATGGGTTCACGGGCTTATATAGAGTTGGGATTTAATTCAGCAGCCACACTTCTGGGCTCTTAATACTGCTACCCACAAATGCAGAGTTGCGAGACAACTGAATAACTATTGTTTCTTATTTCATCCACAATGAATAATATCTATCATTCTGAATTTCTGAATTAAGGCTAAAGCTGAGATTCAAAGTTATAACGCTGTTAGTCTTATGAACGTGAAAGGCTTGTGAGCCAAGGAATTCACTAAAAATATAAATGATTATAACAAAGGAAACTACAGAAACGTCTATATAGAATATATAAATTTCCACATAACAGGAGCTTTATAAGCTTACATGTTTTTTTTATAAGCTTAAGTTTATTAACGTAATCATGCGTCAACATTCAACAAACATAACTTTTAAGGCGTTTTTTGACTGAAATCGTAAATAGCATTTCATTAACCCCAAATTTCGTTAGTTAACAGCCCTGACTGTTACGTTTATCACATAATAAATAAGATCGGTTATTAATTAGTCTGGTTAAAAATTCAAAGCCGGCAAAGGAGAGCATCCATCTTGTCTACACGTGTTAAAGACTAGCACCAACTCACCTCCATAGATACCCTCCATCCTTGCATAGCCGATGCTCCACAGCTCATAGTCTCATTACTGTACACGGAGGAAGTCATTTCTGTCTTGGGTTTACTGAGATAGGCTCCCATTTTGGGTGGAAATTGTTGTTAAAAGAGCAGATATTTTTTTAGCAAACAAAGTTGACTCGAGACAGGAAACTAAATTATGCGGGGGAACCGCTGGCTAGCATGCTCGTCTTGAGCTACTGACATCCAATCAAATAACCGGCAGAAACCTTTTTCCTTCTTAAGGGGTAATTTAACAATAAACATTATAAAAAGAAGCAATAAATAACTATAAAGAAAATTAGAAGAGAAATTTAAGAGATTTTTAAGAACGGAATTAGGATAAATTGGATGTCAAGATACAACACAGGAGGCCCAAAGCTACATCAATCTTCAGGGTTTGTCCGAATCGTAGATAGATCCTTTTTTCAAATAAAATATTTTTAAAAAACAGTTTAAAAAGCATATTCATGTTATTTTTTTTCTTCTCTTTAAAAAATTTGAAAAGTTATAAATATTTCTGCAATAAATTGTATTTCTGTTTGTTGTGGGCTTCCTGTTTTGCTTGCTTTCCATCCAATCTGAGGTTCTGTTCTAAGGAGGTTTTACTGGCACCTTGAGCTTGATGTTTGATTCGATCAGACCACATATAGAAGTCACATGTGGTTAGCCAGATCCAAAGTTCAACGCCGGTGATGAGCTTCCTGTAAAACTTAACTATGATTTTAACAGCATTTGTAAAACCTTTTTTGAGTTGGAAGTACCTAAACCGAGATCAGCTTGCCGGGTTCGACCGCTATAAGGTAAAAGCTTCTTCCTACAATTATTGTACGCCTAATCTTGTTAACCTATTTCCAGTTTGATTGCAAAAATAAGCTACCACAAGTACTGGAATGATAGACGATTACTCTTGATTACTAAATACATGATTGTTTGATTTGTTTTTGCAGTATAAATCCATTGATACCTCTCCGATCTCAAACTATATAACTCATCCATTTTGGAATTTTGTAGTCAAGGTAGGCATTTCTTTTCCGTTACAGAGTTTGATTCCGACTCCAAACAACCTTGATTTCCGATTCAAGCCTTTGATGAAGTTGACATGTAGTGATATTGTTTCTCAACTGTTTCTAGTTTTGTTGGTTAAGTGTAACTCAGTTTTCGAATAGTGATGTGGAACAGGTTGATTGAGCTGTTACGGCGGGCAGCGCCCACAAATGTCACGATAAAATTATTCAAATTTACCTCTAGCTAGCTTTCTCTTTGCACCTGATCACACCACCCATTGGTAGCTATAAAAGCATTAATTAAAAGCTCTTATGGAACAAGGGGTGGATCAAGCTCATAAGCTATAAGACAGCATATCAAAATCGCCTCGTTCTTTATCATGTCAGACCCACAACGAGAGCCCTGAACTTTCAAAACGTTTTTAGCAAAGCTGATTGTTTAATTTTGTAAACTCGAAGTTAATGGAATGAGAAGGTTATGAAGCCCATTGTTCTACCTTTTTGTTCACTTTTTCCAACCATGACCGTGCACAAAACAAAAGCATTCCTACATATATCAGACAATCAGCCAATGAAAACGTTTGGGTCAGGGCAGTCAAGTCAAGCCTGATTAAGGAAGGTAAACAAACAATTGTGCACAAATCATCAAAACTGTACTCAACATCCATGTTTGCATCATTGTCAGTCCATTTGAAGTTTGCTGAGTTTCATAACCATTCCCTTTTATTAACTTTGATTAACTGGAAAGGGAGGTCGGCCGTTCTTTTTGATGAAAATAAAAATTTCAACATGATCCCCCAAGCAAGCTTGCTTTTCAAAATGTGCCACTTCCCTTACCTCCACCAAAAAAAAAAGAACAAAAACAACAATCTCTAGGACAGCCACTTTAATCTTTACAGCTAGAAAAAATAAGTTGAAAGTAATAGCTTTTATTACTTTTTTCTGTAAGGATTTATGTTAGTAAGTTCCCATGCAAGGTCAGGCTCTTATTTATAACCTATAGCAAGTGTGGCATAGCTGGTTAGTGCAGCACCTGTCAAGCGAGAGGTCCATAGTTTGATTCTCTCTAATCTGTGTAGCTTTAGCTTTAAATACCCTTAAAACAGAGCACTGATGGAGAGAGAGGGGGGGGGGGTAAAGTGCACACTGTTGGCTTCCATTGATACCAGCCTCATAGATGAAGGAATTACTGATATATAATAAAATTACTTTACATTTACCTTTTACCTGCTTGACCTTTGGTTGTAGGGTAACATTTTGCTATCCATAAAAAGACACATCCCATAAACAGTCTTAAGGATTCACTTAAGCAAGTCTGAAAATACACTGTATAATAAATGAAATAAATCATTTTAATGCAAGTTTTTTTCCAACACACAGTTCTTCCCATTATGGCTAGCTCCAAATTTATTAACATTTGTTGGATGGTGCTTGGTGTTGTCTATATTCCTCATCAACAGTTATTATGACCCACACTTTAAGGCAGGCTTAGGACAACATACTGGGTACTACATACCCCGACTGTGGTGGGTATGGTTTGCTATAGCACAGTTTGTTTCTCATACTCTAGATGGTACTGATGGTAAGCAAGCCAGGAGGACAAATTCCAGGTAAGGAGGGGGGTCATTTATTATTTATTTTCTTAGTTTGACTATAAAAAGTCTTTTAGATCATGGAGGTGGTGGTGTTGGAGGGGGGTGTGTGGTAAGGTGATTTTTTTTTTCAGTTGAGCATGACAAATTCAATTTAAAGTTTTGTTATATCAATTTAATCTCTATCTTCTGCTATCTATGAAAGGTCTGGAAATGCTTTCTGTATGGCTGTTACAGTATTTATTGCTCTAATATGTCTTTCAGGGGGTGTATAACAAACCACAGTATTTATGAACACAAGGGGCACAATAGTAATGTGGAAGGGGATTTTCGTCGCAGACTTTGGGGGGTGCACACCCCAACACCCTCCCCTAAATCCATCACTGCACAACTCATAAAAATATCCAGACATATCACACAGCAAGTTGTATGATAAACTGTATCTTCATTGTTTTTATTCCAGTTCTCCCCTTGGTGAGCTCTTTGACCATGGACTTGATAGCTCAGCTGTTTGGTTGATAACCCTTGGTCTTTTTTCAGTGTTTGGTCATGGTGAAGGAAGTATTACTGTGTGGGAATTTTACTTGATTGATGTGGTGTGTCTTATTGGTTTTTACTTGGCTCACTGGGAAAAATATAATACTGGTGTTTTGAATTTACCATGGGCTTATGACTCAAGTCAGTTGGTAAGTAAAAGTTGTTTATTCAATAAATAAAACAGCTTCATTTGTGCACAACTGTTTGAGCATACAGGAAATGACAGGTTTAATTATTAATCAGGAGATACATTACCTTATGTTTTCCAAGTTATAACCTTTTAGTAAGAAGTGGCAAATTTTTATCAGAACCCTTTGTTACTCTTTTCAGAGTATAACAGCAGTATATTTGATGACCTTTGCTCTTGGGACAGAATTTTGGAAAACCCAAATACATATATTCAGTATGGACTTCCAGTACTCAGATGCTTTCAGAATTGTAGTCTATGGTATGTTGCCCTTTATTATCAGTATAAGAAGAGATGTCCTCCTTCTTTAAAGTGCCTATGACACATCTGACAATATTCTCAGTGTAGATTTTACAAGGTGAGCTGAGCTGTTCTATGACCAAAAGAAATTATATAGTTTGACTGATGTGTCTTGAAGTTATAAAGGTTTTTTCATGCTATATGCTAATGACTGTGACGTCAAAAGAGTCATTCATGTTTATTTGTTGTTCCTTTTATTTGGAAACACTGAATACTTTGTGAAAACTAATTAGCAATAATTTTTGTAAGAGCCACAGGTAAAACAGAGATACTTTCAAAATTCAATTTATCCATCCAGTTAAGTTTCATATATTAAATGATGACTCCCTTGACATCACAGTCATTAGCATATGCCATGGAAAAACCTTTATAACTTCAAGATGCATCACTCAAACTATATAATTTTTTGGTGTCATTGAACAGCTCACCTTGTGGAGAATCTATACTGAGAATATTGTCAGATGTGTCATAGGCACTTCAGTAGACCTCTTGCACTAACAGGTCATGTGAAAACAGAACCCCCTTAAATCTAGCACCATCCCATTTTTTTCAATTTCAATTTTCAAACTTCTAGTTTATGCCATTTTTCCTGTGTCAAAAGTTTAGAGCAGGAACCTCACATTTTTTACTAATATTGAGATGGTGTTTTCATTTCTGGAGTTCATCTTATTACACTGAAAATTAAGGTTGCTCAAAATAACAATCTTACAAATGTAGGTAAACAATATTTAATTGTAATTCATAGATACATTCATGTCTTCATTCTTGTCCAATTTGGAAATAGTTGAATTCAAAAACTTTCTCTGACTGCCAAAAATGAAAATCTGCCTATGATGTTGTCCAATTATATTGTAATGATAATGGAATTTAGCAACACATGGCATTTCCACACACAGGGAGAAGCTCTTCATCCACTGTATCCAATGGAATTTAGAATGTTGATTTTTATGGAGGGAGGAAATGGCTTACAGGTTTGTCTACTAGGGAGCACCTGTAATATTTTTGCCTGTCATCCACAAAAAATAATCAAAAGTTACTAAGAACATTCATTTTTTTCCTTCCTGCAGCTTCTTGTGCATTTATTACTTTTCCAATGTGTGCTTACAGCATTTATGTGTAGGTATTAAAACAGAGAGCATTCACAAAAAAAAATTGTTTGGGGGAAGTGGGGTGCTGAGAAAATAGGAACCCCCAATTTTTTTGGACACATGAAAGGGGTTTGTTTGAAAAGTAAAAGATTTCTCAAAGGGGGTAGGATAAGGGGAATCCACAATCCTAGGGTCTATGGAGAGGGATTCTTAGACATGTCAAGCAGGGTTCTTAAATAGAAAGTAAGTTCTCATCAGCCCCCACCTCCCCACAAAGAATTCAAGAATTTTATGTAAACAAAATCTCATTATTTGACAAAACAAGAACAACTACAATGATGATAATAATTTTGGTGACCATAACACATAGTATACCAAATGATGGTTAGTGTCCAAACAGTGAATTTGCATTTCTTATTGAATTTAGATTAAATCTGATTTCACACAATGAACAACCTCATTCATGGAGCCTGACCAGGAGGAAAGCAGACCCTGTGAACTAGATTGAAATATAAGTTTCTTTCATTGCAGAGCACATGTTACAAATTCAGGGCGTGGTGTATCAGCCATGGAAGGCCTAGCCCCCTTTTTACCTATGGCTGCATTACTTGGGATGTTCACATTCT
The DNA here is from genome assembly GCA_015163945.2 of Stichodactyla helianthus. Taxonomy (NCBI): domain Eukaryota; kingdom Metazoa; phylum Cnidaria; class Anthozoa; order Actiniaria; family Stichodactylidae; genus Stichodactyla; species Stichodactyla helianthus. Next base: position 9,662 of record WUAP02134329.1, read on the forward strand.
GGGCTGTTATATCTCCATCTGACATCCTTTATAATCAATCAAGGCTGTTTCTGACAGCATTAGGAATAGTTTACTCAAACATTACGGTAAGATTACGTAGTGCATTTGTAGTTTTAGTATCACTTGACAGGCTAAAGTAGTATTTATATTGTTTTTCATTATTCTGGGCAAAAATTCTTTTAGGGGGCATTCATTTATTATAGCATGTGGGAAGGGAGGTTCGGCAGAATTTTGGGTCTTGATTACCACAACCCGTACAGCCTCCAAGACTTCAGTCATACTTTTTCTTTATAAGACTTCAGTATAACCTACCCCCCTCAATCTTGCTCCCCCTCCCACATTATAATGTTAAAATGAAGGCCCCTTAAAATAGCTTAGACTAATTCCATAAGTCATAGTTTTTGCTCCTTTGTTCTTGGTGGTAAAAAATGTCGACAGGGAGTGAATTATGGAATCAGTCTAAAAATGGCTCAGGTGTACCAGCCTTAGACTGCAAGCAGTCCCTCTATTTCCCTTACTCACTGTACGTTTCATTTTTGATTACGGATAAGCTGTGGTTAATTGGGCCGAGCATGGATTAGTACTGAGTCAATGACATTTTTTTTTTAATTTTCTGAGTAATAGTCCTTTTTTGCATTCCATATTTTACTGCTGTAATCCTTGACCACAGATTCATTTGTACAGGGTTAGCCTCGTTTAAGAGCAAATATTTCATAAATACCAACGGCTATGCAAAGAATGTACAACTTGAACAACACGAACACTTTTAAATTCCATGGATTTTCACCATTATCTATAAATAACTTACATGTACTTATAAACGAGGCTAACCCTGTACAGACGAGTCTGTGGTCATTACAAACAGCAGTTTTTTTGGAATGTGAAAGAGGACTGTTGGACCCAGAAGTAATTTAAAAGCTATATTTCCAGGAAAATGACACATGGTCTGAAATGGTGAAACATTATGCCCAAGGTAAAGAGATTTAAATTGCTTAAGCTGTATTTCCTTGTTTTTAGTGTCGCTTGATAGTCAGTACAATGTGTAACCAACAGTGTGAACGCTTCAATCAGTTGCTATACCCTCTAGCCGTGGTCCTGCTGCTTGTCCCATTCCTTCACGTGGGTGGTGAATACATAGCACTTGGTCTTTATACGTTCATTGTTGGTGTCCTTCATATTCACTATGGCGTTGGAGTTGTAAGTATTTGTTAAAAAAGATTTTTCCTGCAGTCTCTAAGAAAAATGATATCTTTGAGGACTTCTCATTAGCGTTGGGAAGAGGGGGTTGTACAAATAAGGGGAGTCTCATCACTTTTATCTACCTAAAAACGGGAGGCTTAGTATCCTTTTGAAAAATGCTATAAATGCATATAGCTAATTCACTTAACGTTGTCACTGAAAAAAGCCTAAAGCTTTGTAAGCGGAATCCTGAAATTCTTTTCACCATAACATTATTACAATAAAAAACTCACTATATGCTTGCAAATTCTACAACTTGGACATATATTCTTTAATTCTTAGATAGCCTACAGCGAAGTTTGTTGGTAAACAAAAGATAAATGAAAGCTTTTAGGCTCTTTTCAGCGACAACGTTAATTGAATTAGCTAGGCGTCAAACGTCTAAAACTTTTATTGATGTCTTTTTTTTCCCTTTTTTTTTCAGGTCAATGAACTTTGCGATCACCTTAGAATTCACTGCTTTTCTTTAAAAAAGCTTTAAACTGACACTAAAAACAACATTTCCATATACACCTAAACGTTTGGAATGTGTTTGTTTACTGCAACCAATGCAAAGTGTCTTTCCACTATATTGGATAGCAAACATAGACACACTTTCTAAAGTCAATAGAATCCACTCAAAATTATCCTGAAAATCAGAGTAACACGACAAACAAAAGTTATACCCAACATTCCATCGAGAAAGAGTAGGATTTCTTTTGTATCTTCACGTTAGCCTCATTTTTGGTAATTTTGAATGGTCCCCTTGTAGCAATAGGCCACTTCCGAGTTCTGGAAAAAGATGAATGACGGCGAAGGTTCGTGTAAAATCACGCTTGATGGCTCGAAACTACTGACATTTCTTTGACTTTTTCTGTTGCTTAAAAGTATATTTTTACGAGTGAACCACGAACAAACCATAGAGAAGAATGACAACAGAACAAGTCAGTCGTTTCGCGCCACAAAGTGTGATTCGTATGAAGCCTCGCCTTCGTACATCTTTTTCGAGTTCAATTTGGAAGACATATAACAATCAGTCTTCGATTCTCAGGAGAATACAATTCTATTTTTTTTGTCCTCCAAATTGAACTGTTTTGGGAATTGCTGTAAGGGGTCTATAGCCCACTATCAAGATATGCTTCGCTTGTCTCTCCAAAGGTTTCAGTACGAGGCTTCGTGCTAAATTAAATAATTAGATATATTCTTTTCTCCTTTTATGGATCACTGAGCATTATGCACAAAGCCTCACATTGAAACCTTTGTGCATAACAAGCGTAGCATATCTCGGAAGTGGGCCATTGAATTCTTATAAAAGGAAGTTACTTTAGTTAGTACTAGATATTCCTTCTCTTCGACGAAATGAGCGTTTAGGGAGTTTTCAGTACAAAAATAACCATATTTCGCGGAAGGTACAGCTTGTAAGAAATCGAAAAGAAGTAGCAAATAGCGAAATCATGAGAAGTTTTAAGCCTGGTTCTCACTAGCGACGCAAGCATAAGCACAAGCAACATACGCAGAGTCAGTATTGCATTTATCACCCAGGTGTGAGAAAAGACAAGCAACACTAATGAGCAGTACACTACTGAGTCTGCGTATGTTGCTTGCGCTTATGCTTGCGTCGCTAGTGAGAACCAGGCTTTAAACTTTATTGACTTGAGGCTCTTTTCGGTTTTCCCTTCGTGTAGGAAGAGTGTATCGTTATTCAAATTTTTCCACTGTTATCTATTCCATTGTATTGTATTGTCGTTCTAATTTCGTAGCAACTCGTGTGTTCCTTCATGAAGGGATGAACTTCTTTTTTGGCGTCTTCAGAGTGTACATGCATCAAGAGTTAACGCTACTGCTCTAACCGCATGCTCAAGGGGTAAAAAAATGAGACCATGGGTTGTAACAAATTCGTCTTTCCGAAATTCAAAGAAAGACTGGGCTTGAACTCTATCTCGTCCCCAAAATCAATCCCAGGATTCCATGCAAGATGGCGGCACTTTCTGATCTTGTCATCAAATTCAGCCCCACAATTCTGTGCGGCACGAGTTCGTTCCAATCCTCGGCTGAATTTCGGAAAAGCGAATTGCTATATTTGATTTTCATTTATCTTATGAAGTGTGATTTTCATCAAATATCCAAGTATCACATACCTTCAAGCTAAATCCAAATCAAATATACCGGAATATAGCATATTCTAAGACATTTGGTCTTACTTTTTATCACGTGAGCATGCGTGGTTTGAAACTCTTGATGTGTGTATTTGGAAAGAAATATTCTGAAAATGAAATAGCTTTTATTCGCCTTGAAACGGATAGAAAGAGAGCAATATATATATATATATAATAACCAATAAAAGGAAATCTGTAACACCGTGAAAAAAGGGAATTATACTTAACTTTACTGACGTTTCGAGCTT
>WUAP02134340.1:0-13241 GCA_015163945.2 Stichodactyla helianthus
CACCCGCCGCCCTCCCGATCCCAAAAATCCCAAAAACCCCCAGCCCCCCAAAAAAAAACCACCAGCCCCCCCCCCCCCAATAAAAAATGAACAGTCCCTTACCAATTACCCAACCACTTACTGACACTTTACTGACTACTTACCAACACCTAACTGACCACTTACCATATGGTGCATATAGTTCACATTAGCCTGCAGTTAATTGATTCTTGATTGATCTAATAATAAGGAAATAATTTGTTATTTCTTTAGGATGCAAAAACAATTTTGAAAAAGGGTCTTGATTTATGGCTGGGAAAAGATGATGATGAAACAGGACAGGTATTTGATGTATGTCTGAAAAGGATATTTCTATGAGTTGCAAGGGAGAACATAATGCTACAGACATTTATCCATTAATCCATCCACTGGGCTGCAATGTTCCCCCAATTTAAAACTATACTTGTACATGTATCTGTACTTTTATGTAGATGATTTTTGCTACTAATTAAAAGAAACAACTTAAGGCCATAACTCTTTTTTCATAGGTACCAATGCCATCTTATGAAAGCAGGCTTACATCTGCTAAGTTATTGTTAGAGCTTGAAGATTTTGAGGTTCATCCTGGATTGTTTTTTATAATTTTAATCAGTGATTTGAATCTTAGTAAATAGTAAAGCATTCACATTACTTTTAACCTTAAAAGGTTCTGTAGATCTGATTTTATCTTGCAAGGTTAGAGGCTGAAAGTCTAGTGCTTTATGCACATCTTATAGGATTTATTCTGTTAATCAGAAGCAAAATATGTCAAATGTTTGAACTGATTTTCATACTCTCACAGGTAGGAGGGATTGTATTGCAAACACTGCTTGAAGAAAATGATGAAGACCCTCAGGTACTATTATAATTACATCACATCGTTTGACTCTATTTTTATTGAAAGCAAAAAAAGGTTGAGAACCTCAAAACTGCATCATATTCAAGAAACTTGATGCCATTTCAAACTTAAAATTCATGGCTAGAGTCAACAAAAAGAACAACAGTGTTTTATGGAGGAACTAACATTTTCTAACTACATTACTATTCCTCTAGGTGTGGTACTTGTTGGGATGGATGTACCATTTGTCTGGAAAAGACAATACTAGTAAGAAGATTTGCTTGGAAAAGGCAAAAGAGGTAAGGAAACATTCATGTGCATAGTTTATGATTAATTTATTATTTTGATGATTGATATGTTCCATTGTGCCGGGGCTTGAGTGGAAGTCATGACAGACAGAAATAGACCTCTTGCAGTGATTCCCAAAGCAGTTCAATTTGGAGGACAAAACAAATTTTTGCCCTCCAAATTGAACTGCTTTTGGAATTGCTGCAAGGGGTCTAATAGCTATTAGTGGAGTTGCAGTGGTGTTGTCAAGGAAGTATTGGTGGTTGTGAAGGTTATAGTAGTAATGGATCATTGGCGATTATCATGGTGGTGGTGGTGATGATTAGTGAGGAGGACAATGATGACAGTGATGACATTGATTGCCTGATAGGGGTGGTGGTGATGGTTAAAGCAAAGGATTGGTGAACAAGAGGAGGTAGTAATGGTGATGGAGACGGATTGCCGAAGTGATGGTGGTGGAGGAAACATGGCCATGAACTCAACATCTGACATTACCATAATGGTTTCTCAATAGATTTCTATCAATTCAGAATGTGACGATGAACAGTTTCTGCAACACATAGAGGAATTGTTATCAAATACAAAACCCAGCGATAATGGTGAGGACATGGATGATGCTGACAATGATGAAGCAATGGAGACTTGAAAAATAGAATTCTGCTACTCTTGATTTTTCATCTTTTTATTTTCTTAGTTTAGGAGAAAAGGAGCTAAGATGTTTTTTTGTCTTACTCTTTTCTTCATTCCTCTCCCATCTTTTTCACATGAATCTCTTAGTACCCTCATTTTTCTGTCATTTTGATACTCTTTGAATGATTAATAGAAAAAAAGATGGAGTTCCCCTTTTTGTTCTTCTTCTTCTACTAACACCTTGGGATAAATGTTGAAAACCATCTTTGGTGCATATTCATTGCCTCTCGAGGCAATGATGAATGCATCCAGTCATAATGGAAACATCTGATGTTCTTATTAGATACTACATGTATTCAAATAAATTATAATTTCCTTTTAATATGCACATATACAGCAACAAAACTTTTTTAGAGCACCAGTTTTTAATTACACAACTACAGTAATGATTTGTTGTAGTGACAATTTTACAACCTCAATTAATTATTTGTTTATATACAAAAATGTTAGCATTTGCTTTCATGATGTATGATATGCTGTTGTTGGGGTCTATTCAAATGATCCAGGATCAACACTCTTGCCATACTTCATTTCTTAGCAATGCATCAATCAGCATCCATCATGTATCATTATCATTATACATCAAGAGAATTCTCTTATCAAATGTAAATCAGTAGTCGTCCAATCAGCAATAGCAACTATCAACTTACACCGTTCAATCTGCATCATCCACCAATCCAACCATCATCCAATCAGCATCATTGACCAATCCATCCATCATCCAATCAGCAGCATCCACCAATCCATCCATCATCCAATCAGCGTCATCCAATCCGATCTTCCACCAATCCATCCATCATCCAATCAGCATCACTCATCAGTTCATCCATCATCCACCAATCCATCCATCATCCAATCAGCATCATCCACCAGTTCATCCATCATCCAATCAGCAGCATCCACCAGTTATTATCCAATCGGCATGCTTTTTATCCCTGATTCATTCGTCATCTTCATTATCCATCATCAATTAGCTATTCTTTATAATTACTGTCCAATCACGTATTATGCATCAGCATGCGGCATCCAGCCATCTTGGGCTGAATCGTTTCCTTTGAAAAATATAAATTTTAGTTTGATGAGAACGAACAGTGAAATTCTAACAGAGACAGCAGGAATTATACAAAAACTTATTATGAAATTCCGCTCATTGCTGTGTGAACTGAAATTCCTCAACGAAAAATGAAAATGCAAATGTGAAGTATCTTGTCCATTATAAATTTCCCATTCATAGTTTATCTTGGTCTCTGCTCGTTTTAAACAAAAACGATGAGATAGTTTAGTCTGAGTTGGTACAGTCCTATGCGATGTTTCAATACATATTTAATCGTCTATGCGAAAGTTTCAACACCTATCCCTTTGTTAAATGATCCAGCATAACATCCACAACCTCGCCCTGATGTTTCACAGTGAGACACTCCACGTTAGGGTGGGCCTTGGCACTAGAATCCGTTTTTTGTGGTGATTGGGGTAGTTTGGATGGTCGCTCCTTGAGTGGCTTTGCTTTGCTTAGCTTTACGCTCATTGGATCTGCCTGATAAGCCAAGGCCTTCATTAACACGTGATCGGGCACCACGTCGATTTTTCGAACTTCTTGCATCAGTTGCATTGTGGGTATTTTATAAAACGCGATACAATCGATCAGCGGTTCTACGGCACTCTGTAAGCTGACGTTGGTATGAACTTCACAATACGCATGACCCCAGGACAGCACCGCTGTGAATTTCTCCCACTCAGTGGCGTTCAGATCCTTGCGCGTCAAAATTAGTCGAACAACGTGTTGTGGAAGATTACGAAATGATTCCAAACCCAGGACCTCACGGGCGTGTGTTGCCGTGAACTCGAGGAGCATGGGGACGAGTGCTTTGATAGACTTGAGTTGGATGTATTTTTCGGCTTCACAGAAGAAACTGCATACGTTACAAACGTTGATGCATTTACCGATGAAGTCGAAGGCCGCCATTTGTAAATCTTCAACTGCGAAAAAGTCTGCACCAGCCAATATTCCCACAATGCATCGCGAGTCTAGAATACACCGTCCACAGTGTAGGAACTCCATCAAGTGAGCGAATTCGTCCACCTCGAAGTCATCGATAGGGATACTTGTCACGCATTTGGTGACTGGTGTTGCGGTTTTTGTGTTACTGTCACGCTTCAGGAATGCGAAGTTGCGTTCTTTCCTGTTGTTTTTTTTCGGAGTGCCAGAATCTGTTGTACGCACACTTTGACCACCGAATAGCATGTTGAAGAATACTCTGGGGAATAACACAGCATTTTTAACAAATGACGTAAACTGAAAAACGGATGTTGATGGCATTATTTTCTATGGTGTCACGCGTGACGTGGAGAAACGTATGCCAGATAAGATGTTAGCTTCCAGGCTGGAAATTAAGGCTCAAAGACACGATGGGACGTTCCTGTGATGTTGATTGCAACGAGGAAGTCGCACTTTGTGTCCCCGTGCAAACGTTTGCGCGCGACGTCGCAAAAGTAAAACTCGTTTCTCCTACGACGTCGCGCGCAGCGGGTTTGCACGGGTGGACACACGGTGCGATTTCCCCGTTGCAAGCAACGTCACAGGGAACGTCACATCGTGTGTTCGACCCTTTAGGCGTGGCAATGACAACTAGTGTAAGCTAGTGTAAGAACAGCGTTTCTTGCCCGTGCGCTTATGACATGTGCGATAAGTTTGTCTCAAAACACAAATCGTAAAGGATTTGACGGCTGCCTGCCATTTGACTCACCGGCTTCTTGCAGCTAGTATAGCTTTGACTCCACCAACGCATTCTTTATCTTTACCAACAATAAAGTGCACATCGTATACATCAGGCATTGTGGCCAGCAGCCTCATATCTTGAGCCAGGCGCTCTGTGTCCTTGAATAGCTTACTTGCTTCTGGTTTGTAGCCACTATCGGTAGACATTGTTGGGGTCTGATTCTGCGATGGTTAGATTAAGCCAAGAAATATAAAAGGTCAGCATAGTTAAAAGATGCAGCAGGGGAAAATTACTGTATACAGACAATACACCTTTTTCGAATTCGCAAAATACCTCTAGATTAAAGACTCAAGGTTAGCCTCATTTCAGAGTCCAAATATTCTTAAATACCATAAAACGAAAGATAAACAACTACAACAATACAAACACTTTGAAATTCCACGCATCTTTACTGAAGCATGTGAATATTCTACATAAAAACGAGGCTAACCTAGCCTGCGTGCATCCGGACGTTTTCCGGATGCAGCGCAGGCTAGGCTAGCCCTGCGTAGGAGAGAATTCGAAACTGGAGTATTCGGAATTGCTCGACTAGGACGTTTTTCGATTCCTCTTGTTTTTGTTGTTTCTGTTTTTGCTGTAGTTGTTGTAATTGTAGTTTGGTCGGTCGGTTGGTTGTTTTTTTTTTTTTTTTTTCAGTTGTCCTCTTAAATTGCTGCTGCTGCTGTAGATGGTGTACTTGTAGTCTTTGCAATTGTTGCTTGAGCTGTGGATGTTGCTGCTGTGTATGTGATGGTTGCAGTATTTGTAATTGTTGGCTGTTGTTTGGTTGTTCTTGTTGTTTTGGCCAACTCAGTTTAGCCTTGTACGGCCTTGCGCCAAGCTATCTTTGCGATCTTATCTCAGTTAAGGTAAATAAGTACATTCTTAGGTCGTCAAACGCACTTACACTAGTATCACCTAGGACAACTAGGAAGGCGTTGGGTGACAGATCATTCGCAGCAGCAGCACCTAAACTCTGGAATACCCTTCATGTCAATATCCGACAGATGGACTGCGCAAACGAATTCAAGCGCCACTTGAAAGCTTATCTATTTAAGCAAGCATTTAGCATTTAATTAATTACCTATATTATATTTCTCATATCGTTACAATTTTAGATAGCTTATTATGCGTATACACATAGATCTTTATTTATCCTTCTTTTAAATATTTTTTATATATTCTATTCATTAATATCTATATACATAGGATATACTATTATTATATAAGACTAGTATTTTAGTTCAGTATTAGTGCCCGTTATTATATATAGTTATTTAGTATCTTTTATTGTAGACATTTAGTATTTTAACTGTAGAAGTTTATTTGATTGTTGTAATGCGCAATAGATCATTTTAATGATATTTGCGCAATATAAGTGAATAAGTTGTTATTATTATTATTATTATTATTATTATTATTATTATTATTATTAATCGCGCAACTAAAAAAAAAAACCCTTTAATTCTAAGTATCCGAAACAAACAATACTTTACTACATCGCCAATAGGCCACTTCCGAGATATGCTTTGCTTGTCATGCACAAAGGTTTCAGTACGAGGCTTCGTGCTAAATTAAATTTATTCATTTCAGTTGTCACGAATCACTGAGCATTTAGCACGGAGCCTCATACTCAAACCTTTGTACTTGACAAGCGAAGCATATCTCGGAAGCGGCCTATAGAGTCCTCAATACGTTTTCATTACGTTCTCATCTATTTAACAATTAGAATAAGAGCTCGAGTTTTCTATCGGCTGATGAGGGCGAAGCCCGCGAGTCAACTATCAAAGTCCCTAGAGAAAACAAGAACGAGTAGTCTTATTTTTTATAAGTAAAAATCTATTTTTGTTTCCCTGGAGTAACATTTTGTAGTAATTCTTCAATATCTTCACTCGTAAGTTCTTTAAAACGCGTCTCGGGAAAAGCCGCCATCTTGAATTTTCTCTGCTCACATATCGAAATAAGAAAGTGAGTAGAGTAGCCAGTCAGAGCGCGGGATTTGCATTAGAATACTAGTAGATATTTTACTAATATCAATTACAAAGAACTAATTCATTAAAGTTAACTCGGATCGGCTTAGATGTGAAAAAATCATCCCCTCTTGGGTTTCTGAAATGGTTCCGGATTTGGATTTCGAAAAATCTGTGTTTGCTATGGATCAACAACTTTGTATTACCAGTAAAAATTATTCGATTATAGCTGAGAATCGACTAATAAAATTAATTTACGCAGGGATTGGTGTGTTGTAAGATATTATGGATTCGTACATCAACCCAATAAGAACTGTACTAAAAAGGTATTTTGGCTCTCGACATACTAGTACAGTTGTGCTTATGAAATCTTAAGCTTAGCGGGCAAAATAGTAAATCATCAATAATCATATGAAAACAGGTTTTCAAGTAATCGAGTTCAAATCGTGTGATTTTACACGATCAACAAGTAAAGGAACTGACAGCAACAAGCCGATTCATTCATTACACAAATCATGGACTGCAGTGGTAATATCCATCTCTTTGGGTCACAAACGTGACCATCTGGGATCTTAAATCTGAACTTTCTTACCTAAGGGTCGCCGTTTGCCTTCTGTTGGCTGATAAAGAAAACCTTCAGTGTAACGCTTGACGGTTTGAAGTCAATTAAGATGTTACTTCAAGCTCAGCAAGAAGTCAGTCTCTTAGGCCGTTCAGCGTAAACACAAATTTTGCACGGGTGACTCAATACTTATGGGAAAAAGAACTTTTGTTCACTGGTTTTAAAGGTTGTGATGCAATTGCGTGTGATCATTGGAATGGGGTTTGTAACAGGGCGGGAGTTTCACAAAGCGAAAATCAAAAGCCCCGGGCTTCCTAGTTTCCCGATATCAGAATCATTACAAGACTAAAAGATAAGAGAATCCTGTTTAAACTGAGCTCACACGAGCATTAAATTACCAAACGAACGTAGCCAATTTTGAAAACTGCAGACATGATGACGACTCATTGATTTTAGAATTTACGCATAAATCATTTCAATTTGTTACAATCCATAGTTTTGCGGCTTTCATAAAACACGATTTTTTATAAAAACTATGCCCAAATTTCCAAATTTATTGTTTAGCGGGATGTAAGCGCATGTCCTGGTGCATGCACCAAAGGCGCGGTCAGTATATATATATATATATACACCTATTTCAAAAAAAAACGTCACAACCAAAAGTTTTTACACAACGTTGCGTTGCATAGAGCAAGTGCTGCTCGGCGCGACAACAAAGAAAATTTGTTGCGAGCAGAGTGATAATAGACTAGTTTTGGCATGACTGAAAAACCATTAATACGAACGTGCCGCGTGCTGTGCCCGTGATGGTGCCGTGTCAAAGCTCTCGCGACTTTATCTAATTGTAGTTGTCCGAATTACCACATCGTAAAGGATCCGCGAACTCCCTTTTTGCTTTGGAATTAATGTTGCGCACTACATTACAGCGCATGTATATATCCGCAACTTAACAGCTCGATCGCCTTTTCCACCTCTGGCTTTATCCATTATGTCTATCTGAAACCACAACATCTTTTTCTGAGGGAGGGGTGGGTGGCTCTAAACGACCAGTGAGAATTCGCAGTCTCAGTCCTAGTAATTACGACTGATGCCAATAAAGCTCAGTTATTTCGTGCCTTGCTTTATAACCTTAATGCATCAAACTTTTATCAATTATTCTATAGCATTCTTAGAAACATGTATGGTTTTTAAGTGGTTGTATTAGTAGCAATTGTAGTAGTTGTCGTTGCTGTTTCCTCGCCATCCTAAGGCTAAAATAGTGACGATATTACCGATGTTGCCTTATTTTTCTCTAGTTTCCAAAGTGACCATCGGAAGGGTTAGATTTATATAGATTCAGATTTAGAGTGTGCAGACAGTACTTCAAAGTTCGCATTTTTTAATCAGACCTTTGAATGAAAGTCAACTGCTATTCTTGGCTTTCACGCGTTTCTGTGGGAATAGAATCACAAAGATGTGGCAGCCATGTTATGCTATCAAAAAATAGACGTTGATAAGAAAATCTTTTGTTAACTGTACACCAACATGGCCGCCATGACGTCACATGAAAACCAAAAATATCTAACGCGAACTAACGCCAAGATAAGGAGACTTAAATATGATAGTAAATTGATAAAGGCATTTGTAAGCCATCTGGAGGCATTGTGTGATATCCAGTAATTGAAAGTACATCCTGTTAAGTCGCTTTTACACGAAAAAGTTCTTCAAGCCCAGTCTTGTTGGAAAGCTGGCACACTGGTTTTTGATCAAGGAGACAGTAAAGGAAAAACTTCTCAAATTTTGTCGTCTACACGAGCATAAAACGATCAGAAAAAGGTTTTAAAGGAAACTTGTTCGTGTTGAAATGCGGCTTATTGGCAAAGCAAAAATAAATTCAGTTAAATAATCATCAAAACAATTACCTCAGTCGCACGTCACTCGGGAGAATTGGATCAGCTTATCGCGAACAAACCCAAAAACACCTCAAGTTTGATCTAATCAATGTCGTTACTTTTTTCTCTTAATTGACAGCCGATAATTTATATCAAAGATGTTTGCTTTTGCGGTTTTATTGATAGCGAGTTTTAATCGACAATAAAGCTGCTATCAAGTATCCAATAGCCTTCCAAAAACCACAAAAAAGACGAGATGAATCTAGTCACGTGTGGTTGAATATTTCTGAGGTCAAAACCGTACATGAATACAGTAGAGAGGGTTAAAAAAATATGGAAAAAAAATGAAGCCAAGTATTTCAAGATTGTTCTTTATTTATTTAATTTCCACCTTTTTGTTCTTATTCTTTCATCTTAAATATACATTACAAAGGTTGGAATCATGGGCCCAATTCGGTGTAGAACATTTCTCAGTTATCATGTGCTCTCCATATTTTGTATCTTTTCTCTCGTGTTTCTATTGATTCAAGAGGCTATTATAAACTAATTTATTGAAGTCAGTTGTGCTTTTTCCTTCTTCTTTTTCTTTTTCTTCTTCTTTTTCCGTTTATTTGTTGACAAATTTTAATAAGGATTACACGAATTTCTTGTTTTCTTAATAATTTACAAACTACAAACGCACAGAAGTACACAGCCGGGAACATAAATGGCATAATCCCACGTGGTTTAGCAATAAAACGCTTCTTTGTGGTCAAGCCTAAGGACTCCAGAATATTATAATTGCCAGTATAATAAACTAGATGTCTTAGTGGTGGTATCATAACACCACCTTATCGCGACGTATTTCAGATTAGATCAAGTATATCACACGATAGCGAGCTAGGATCAGTGAAGACAGGAGGGTCACCCCCGTACCCACTGGTTACTGACTTTGTTTCCGGGGGGAGGGAAGAAAGCGTAGTTTGTTCCAGCTTAGTTGGGAGTGCCCCAGTCCGTGCCCGATAGGAAATTCTGGATACACCCTTTGAACGCGTGGAATGTATCTCAGTGATATATCAGTCCCTCTTATAGGTTATTCTATACATTCGAAGTTCGAAGCATTTCCTTGTTATTTCATGAGAAATGATCACGTGGTTGGGTTAACAATACAGAATAAATTAATCCGTAACTGAGATGTGCAGTGAGCTCAAAAAAACTTGGCGCGCAATAGGTTCCTCGAAATGTTTAAACACATCAGTCAAATGTTTGGCCGTATGGAAGAAAAAGCAGTAATAGATAAGCATCAAGTGTTCTGAAATAATTATATAATTACAAAAAAAACAAACAAACAAACAAACAAACAAAAGGAATGTAATAATCCACTTTCCGTCATTCCATCAATTTTCCTTTCGTCTGGTAATTACTGTACTACGATTTAGGTACCTCCGCTGATCAACGCCCGTGTGCATGATGACGTAACTTTTTATCAACCAATCAAAGGATTGGTTTCCTCTTACATTCATTCCAAACATGTTATTCCAAATAGTGAACTTATATATAACTTCGTCATAAGTGTTTATTAATGAGCTAAGTTTGATAATCTTACTAGATCTTTCAAAAACTGGAAGCGTACACATTCAGAAAATAGTCGAAAACTGGTGTAATTTCCGAAAACGATGTTGTTCTAGAAAGATTCTAGACAGCTCATTTTTTATTTATTTATTTATTTATTTAATTTCTTGATCCCACGTCAAAGACTGCCTTTTCGATTTTTTAAGAAAATGGCATTTGAATTTCTGTTGAAATTTGCCCTAAGTATATTTCGAAGCTATTTAAATTAGAGTGATAGCACTAATCCCGTTTATGTGAAATAGACACACACACAAAAAAAAAAACCGATGGAATTAGTGTTAACTAATCTTTATTAGTATCCACCAAACTGTGGGCTATCACAAATCCTGCATTCCGATTGGCTACTCTACTAGAGGGCTATTCGTGATAGCCCATGGTTGAGAAAAGCGACGGTTTTAAAAAGGAAAAGAATGGAGGCTGAATCGCGATTTGCAGATGTTTCTTATTTTAAGTTTGCCCTACAAGTTGGTGGATACCGAAACAATTAGACCTCTCGCCCTCATGGGCCACAAGTCAAATAGCCCACGAGGCCTACACCCTGTTGTTAACTAGTAAAAATCTACACTAGTATTTTAATGCAAATCCCGCGCTCTGATTGGCTACTATACTCACTTTCTAATTTCGATAGAAGGTGAGTAGAGAAAATTCAAGATGGCGGTTTTTCCCGAGACGCCTCTTAAAGAACTTACGAGTGAAGATATTGAAGAATTACTACAAAATGTTACTCCAGAGAAACAAAAATAGATTTTTACAATAACAATTATACTACTCATTCTCGTTTTCTCTCGGCTTTGATAGTTGACTCGGCTTTTCTATCGGCAGCCGATAGAAAACTCGAACTAATTGTTAATTAGACTAATAACTATTTCACGGGTTAAGTACCATCACTCTAAGACATCTCATTATGAGATATTATTTGTAATAATTAATAGTTTCTAATAGTGCGGCTTAAGACATATATTGAAGAGCCTCATTATTAGATATCATTTGTATTGATAAATAATAATTTCTGATACTTGGGCTAAAGGTATTCGGGTGTTTTAGTCTGATTATTCTTCTGGTATCTAGAGAATTGCCAGGTCTGTGTCTTGCTGCCGTCGCACGGATTCATCACGATGAGTGATCGATCTTCAGACAAATCTAAACAGTTTTCAGTCCACACGTGAATTATTGTCTCCTAAAAAACAAATTCCATATAAAGTTAACAGGCGGACATGTTTGTAAGAATTTAAAACCTTTGTTCCTCAGTGCCCAGGTGAACTCGGTCTGAGGTATTTGAATGCGAGCCAAAGCGGGGGAAATTTATTGTTTCAGCCAATATTACTCCTTTTCTGAGATAATGAACATAGTGGATTGTGGTCTAACTTCAGTGCAAACATCTATAATTGTTCATCATGTCTTACATGATTTTCTTTGTACTGAGGTTAGATTACAATGCACCTTGTTTCTACACCAGAAAAGGCCAATAACCGCCGTGTGATAAAGGCCCATATTAATTTTAACTGCAATCTTGGACAAACCTTGTAGAGAAAATTACTAAAAAAACGTTACTCAACCGTTTTTCATCATTTATTCTGTAAAAGACCTATACAACCCCCCTTCCCCCAAACAATGTTGAGTGGGAAATAATGGCCAGTGAATGCTTTGATGGACCAACATTGATTCTGGGGGGAAGGGGGATGCTAGTGCTCAAAATAAGGGGGAAAAGGAAAGATATGAACAGAATTCTACAGTTTCTCTACCCTTTTGTCCAAGATTGTGGTTCAAGAAAAGCTTTCGCCTAGATACTATAAGAATACATTGCATACTGGCTAGCCACCAGAGTGCTCCCCTGACCGTGTCTATTCATTCAGAACTGACTTGATTGCGCGCTAAACATTAACCAATGTTGGTTTGATAACATAGTCATCCATACCGATAGCATTTGAATGCGTTGTACTGTATGCGAATTAAGGGGGAATTGTGAGGGTTTTCTGAACAACATTTAGTGCAACTGCACCTCCCAAAAGAAAACTGCAACCCCCACATGGAAAAATACAAGTCAGAGTTTTTTATAGTATATTTTCCAATTTTCTGCTCCTCGACATAACTAAATCCTAGGTCTTTTTCTATATTATATAATCAATGTCATATTATTCGTCACTTAACAATGGCCGTTTTTATACTAGAGACGCATAATGCGTCCGGACGAAGTTGGGCCAAAAACTCTAATGCGTCTTTTTATGCATCTCCATGGTCGTCTGGTATAAAGACGGGCAGAAGACGCATTAGGCATCCAGACGAAGTTTTTGATATTATGCGTCCTGAAAGACGAAGAACTTGAAGAACTTTGTGTGCGTCTTCTGCCCGTCTTTATACGAGACGAACTTGGAGACGCATAAAAAGACGCATTGGATTTTTTTGGCCCAACTTCGTCCGGACGCATTATGCGTCTCTAGTATAAAGGTCAATGAACCAATTAACACTTATTTACTGGGACCGAGGGAAACAGTATGTTTTGTGGTCCTGAGACTGCTGATGTTTCCCGAAGCGGAGCTGAGGGAAACATCAGTGGTCGAGTGACCACAAAACATACTGCTTTCCCGAGGTCCCAGTAAATAAGTGCTTTATTATCATACCAAGTGTCAAAGAGAACAA
>WUAP02134351.1:0-28752 GCA_015163945.2 Stichodactyla helianthus
GGCAAAGCCTTTGTTTGCCCCCTGGACATCCCATAATATTGAGATTTAAACAATGAAAAATTAATATATTCAAGATGTACGCTGTATTAGTAAAAAGGTCTATTCTTTTCAAATCTCTTGGAAATAATCTTTGTATCATGATCAGTTACCACCATATTCATCCATGTTTTTCTCAAACAGCGCGGTAAAGGAAATAACACTCAACTAGAATGACCAAAAAAAGAGATGATTGTCTCAACATGCGCGAATTCGGAAAATAGCGTTAAGGCAAAAAAGTCTTTTTCTTTCAATTTTTCATTCATACTTTTCTTTGCATTTTCTAGAGGTTGCATTAGCAGCGGGCTCGTACGTATCGTACACTGGTGTCACCAACATACTTTACTACGATCATAAAACAGAAAAAGTCTACAGTCTTGATGGTGGATGGAACCTTCCCAGTCACGTGCCCCCAGATATCCCGCCAGTCCATTCAGACGGTCCTAATGGCGCTACCGTCCTTATCCCAGGATTCATTGCGGGAGTAACCGAGGCAGCCAAGAGATTCGCAAAGTTCCCGCTGACTACGTTACTTGAGCCTGCGATATACTTCACAGAGAAAGGGTTTAAACTTCCTTACTGGTTGTATGGAAGTATTTATGTTAATTATAACTACAAGACATTGTTACGAACCCCTCAGGGTAGGTATGAAAACATTAATTATCTAATAGCCTGAGTATCCTTGCTTGTGCGACGTAGCAACAGAAACTATGGAGTTTTGGAACCAAGAATCCATTAAAAGTAATCCAACTTTAGTGACACGAGAAGTCTTTGGGTTTATGACAAGTTCCTTTATCTTTTTCCTTACGTTTCCAGGAAGACTGAAGTTCACTAATCCAGCGACTGGAAAACCCTACGCGTACAAAGAACTCTTCAAACAGCCGCTGATGGCCGACTTCCTCAAGAACATCTCAGCGTTAGGCAAGGATTACTTTTACAAAGGTTTTTATGGAAGAGAACTGGCTACAATAATCCAGGAAGAGAAAGGAACAATCACCGCAGAGGACATGGCAAATTACCAGGTAGATTCAACCTTATTTCGAACTTATAATTAACCAGACAGTTTGCACACGTGGCGGTAAGCATTCTACATTTTTCAAGGTTCCTAGAACATTGTTACGCTGCACTTGATGCCCTTAGCAAACATGGTCAACTTTGCGACGCGACGCTGCATGTGACGTTGCTTGCAGTGGTTTTTAGGAAATGTCACACCGAGCGACATTCCTTGTGACATCGCATAAAATGTGTCGCCGGCGACGTCACTTGCATCAGTTGCAGGGATGGACACACGGTGGGATTTCCCCGTTGCAAGCAACCTATCGTGTGTTTGAGCCTTCAGCCAAAACTTATGCGCGCGCGGTACAAAAAGAGTAAAATTAAGATCGAGACTTTTTTGAAAATTTTTATTTTCCTCAGGTAACGTGGAATGAACCAGCGAACACCACATACAGTGGACACCATATCTATTCTTCTGGATCAGACTGGGGTGGCGTAGAGCTTGTGGAAAAGTTAAACCTCATGGAGTTGGCTGGGCTAAGTGAAAGCACAAGCTCCTATCTTACCAACTCTACCAAGCTGTTCTGGTTAGGATCAATATCACGGTTGAGTTTCTTTGTGTCCTGGTACAGCAAAATAGCCAAGAATGGCCTGGACATCCTCGAACGTTCATTCGGAGTGGATTTTTCTTCAGAAAACGGGAAAACCAAAGAAAACGCAAAGAAACTGTGGGAAAAAGTAGGAAGCCCTGAAAAGATGCGACAGGCTAACGCGATAATTAAAAAACTACTCGGAGGAGTACGAGAAAAACGAGTCAAACCTGAGGAATACTTCGGTTCGGATGGTGTCGTTGCAATGGATACCGAGGGGAACGCATGCGCAATGGTGCATACTATAAATAGCCTTATGTGGGGTACAGGCTTGTTCTCCCAGGGTAACGCTCTTCCTCACTCGGCTGCTATTTTCTCCAGTTACGTCAGGAATACTGCACCCGGTACAAGACTTCCCAGTGGACTCCAACCTGTACTTGGTTTGAAGGCAACGACGAAAGACGCAAGCGACGTACGATTAAAAGCCGTCCTTGCGGCCTCGGTAGTCGGTCAGTCGTACGCTATGAATACAAATCAGTTCGTTACCAACATTCTCGATAGCCACGAAACACCAAGAGACGCGCTCAATGTACCAACCTTCCTACTTCCAAGCTCTAACAGCTTCTACCAAGATGTGCGGATCGAGGAATTCGCTATCGCTGAGAATGTCCTCGATGATGCAAGAAAGATGGGACTTAACATCACTGAGGTGACATACAAGGAGTCGAATGGGGCCCTGGGTCTAGGAGTAATCGCTACAGTTGATGATGATGGGAACATGTACGGCTCCTCTAATCCTGATCGATGGGGATTTTCTGAGGGAGTCTGAAAACGATTTCCAAAGCATTAGGCTCCTTCCCTGACGTCCTTAAAGTGGCACGCAACGCTTAACTCCCCACGCTGCGTGACGACACTAAGGACGTCTGCGAAGGAGGCTACAACGCATAATCGTGTTGTAAAATCAATGAAAATAGCATTTTGCACGGCAAGAATTTGTTTGATGTTCCAGAAAGGATTTATGGTAGCGGTTTTTGTTCTATCCAACATGTCAGTCATAAAAACCTGAATTCATTAAACATATCAATCATAAACAGTTGACAGTTCGCACATTTAATGCATTTACTTTTTTTACTCTTTCACTTGGACGACTCGTCTTACTTTGTCACAAAAGTTTTGGAATAATTTCGCGTAGAATTTTCTCATCGACAATAAAAACAAAACATGGTGCTGAAGCAATATAAACCATAAAAGACCAAGGAGCTGTCGATGAAAGGCGCACTTTGCGCTGTATCATGTTAAATAACATCTCCTTGCTACTCCTCAAATATTCCTTCATTTCGTCTTCCAATTTCGGGATTCTCGACATCTTGAAATTTAATTGATTTGTTATTTTTGAGTGGCTTGTGTCCCTACTTAGGTACTTTAGCAATAGCAGTCTGTACTGCCTTAGCTAAATGGTCAACCCAGTCTAGAGTAGGTCTGGAGCCTAGTAGGGGGTGAAGTTTAGGTCTCTGTGGGGCCTCACTCGCACCATCATGCTTTGCGGTTTTACTACTTTCACCGCTAGTTCCAGGGTTTTCCGAGGGAACCGGTTTTTCAGGTTTTGTACCCTCGTCGTCGCTATCTTGAGTCTTTCGTCGTTTTTTCTTCTGAGGCGCATCGCCTGATTCAGTGACATTCTCATCAGAGGCATCCTCTCCTTGGGGATCTTGTTCCTGGGTGGACTGACGAGCTTTGAGGCGCTTCTGTTTTCGATTCTGGTGTTTTTTACATATTGATAATAAATCTTCTAGACTTGGTAGCAATAAATTACTAATGTCGGACTTTTTGGGCGAGGAAACGGAGAACATCAAGCTCATGGCGCGCAAGTCCTGTGAGAAAAATGGAGAAAGAAATGTTATGGCGAGAGGAGAGGAGAAGATGGATGGACGAATGGAAGAAACAACAGACTGGAATAACGAAAAAGGGAGGAAAGGGTCTAAGGGTTAACGCAGTATCCTGGTTTCTTAATACCTACAAAGCGTTTTGTTTACTGTTTGCATCAAATTTGAAGGCCACCTACGGGACAATTCCATGTGCAGCGAAGGATAAAAAGCTACTGTATTTATGCTAAACTTCTCCAAGTCGAGAACTAAGAAACCAGTGAAGATAATCATTAGATATTGAAGGAACAGCACTATTCCATGTATGGTATTAGTGTTTTACATACCGCAGTAATGCGTCTAGCGACCTGTAGGAGCTCTTCATCGTTTGCTCGTGCTGCAGCAGGCTGGTCAGCTATGACTGCTGCTACTAGAGTGTGAACAAGGGTTTTCCACTGGTTCTTCAGGACTATAGTGTGAACCTGGTTAGATACATATAACGATTAGAATATCACAATAAGAGTAGCAATAATTATCAGTAGTAACACTACCACCACCAACACCATCACTAACACCCCTACTAACACCACCAGCACCATCACACTACCACCATTACTAACACCACTACTAACACCATCACCATCACACTAACACCATCACCATCACACTACCACCATTACTACTACCACCACCACCACCACCACCCCCCCTACTAACACTACCATCACCATCACACTACCACCATTACTACCACCACCACCACCACTAACACCACCATCACCATCACACTACAACCATTACTAACACCACCATCACCATCACACTACAACCATTACTAACACCATTACTAACACCACCATCACCATCACACTACCACCATTACTAACACCACCATCACCACCACTACTAACACCACCATCACACTACCACCATTACTAACACCACCACCACCACCACCACTAACACCACCATCACTCACACTACAACCATTACTAACACCACCACTACTAACATCACTATCACACTACGAACATCATTCAACATAGTCGTAGTCATCATCATTAGTAACAGCAGCAGCATCGTCATTATCAGCGGTAGCAGCACCATCACCACCGACGAATCATTATTGACAGCACTACACCACACTGTGCATATAATAATATCTAAAATCCTTGATCATGATTACCAGTATCAGACTTACCCTGGGAAATAAACAGCACAAAAAGGAGTAAATTTCTTGCACATTCAAACATTCTCGCTCCTCCAAAAGAATCGAATCGATATACTGTGGATAACGTAGGGAAGAAAAAGAAAGTCATTTGATTTTAACAAAAATAAATAAATAAAAAGGTCTCTATTATAGACATTTGCTTACCTCGATGAATTCTGGCCTTTGGCAGAGCCGTTGTATGCAGTCTTTATACTTAACATGCTAAGACGAATAGTACAACATCAAAATCTGGGTGAGATTAGCTTGAGAGCGAGGGCAGGAAGAAAGGAAGGCAAAGAAGAAGGGAATAAGGAAGAAAGAAGGGGAATAATATATGAAAGGAATAACATCCTTGAAAGAGTTCCCTGATCTCTGAATGACTTGGAGACAAGTCTACTTTACCTCTCCTGATTTCTGATACACGTCCATCCATAGTTTAGAAAAGAAATGAAAATGCAGAGGTATTGCTTCTATTGCTAGTAAACAACCTGGAGAACAGATAACATAGGAAATGTTATGGTTCCATTAGTACATGATACTCCCTGTGCAGGTTCAAGGTATCTATCATATTCAGGTTTTTCACTGTGATGTCAACGTTGTCAAGAAATTTGTTTTATCTGAAAAAGGAGTTTACAGTCAAATTTGTCATATAGATATTAGTAAAATTTTTCGTGAAGGTTATTCAGAATCCAGAGAAGAGGTAAATTTTTGAACCTTAGAATTTTTACAAAGAAATGTATGCTGGCCGACACATTTTGTCTGTCAACATACATTGCTTTGTAAAATTTCGGGTTTTTGAACAATTATATCTTCAATAGATTACATGTAATCCACGAAATTTCGCAGTGTTACTAATATCTGTATGACAAATTTGATAGTAAACCCCTTTTTCAAATAAAACAAATTTCTTGCAAGCCTACCGTCACATGAAAAACCTCAGTTGGGAACAAAAACAGATCGTTTGACTACCCCCCCCCCCGGTTGCACCTTGCACAAAACCATCAAAGGAAATAGCTACTTACTGAGATTAATACATGCATCACTAACGCGATCCTGGTTGAAACCCACTCGAATGAGTTTATCCACAAAGAAGTGATAAGGATGGAAGTAGCTGGAAATAGCCTTGTCGTACGCCTCGTCTACTCCCTAATGCACAAAAAATATATAGTCATTAGCCATTCAAAATTAGATAGAGCACACTGACTATAGACGTTGAGTGCAGTTAATGTGACGGTGCAGCTGTGTCCCAGCATTCTATTGGATGAGCAGTAATCTTGCGCGCTGTAATTTGAATAGAGGATTTTTATTAATTCCGTACTGTGACCGCGGCATGTCCATCGACCCTTACACAAAATTTGCTGGAAATATTGTAACGGTGTTTGTGTGAAATGGTTGGGAGGCTGAGAAACAGGGAACGTGTGACTGTCATGTAATGAAATTCTTTGTCGTCACGCAAGAAAAACAATCTCAGATGAATAGGCCTTTTCTGAGATTCAATGTGGTCTAGCTTTAGTACAAACATCACCTTATACGCCATGATGAACAATAGTTGTTTGAACCCAAGGTAGACCACAATGCACCTTGTTCGCTATCTCAGAAAATGCCCAAGGTCTCGTTCGCTGGCTGCCGGTGGAGGAATCTCATTCAAAGTAGCGCGCAATATCTCCGAAATGTCCCATGAAAAGATACAGAGACGAGTTTGAAATCCCCATATAAACATCTTGGGTAAGATTGTCGCGAGTGGCGAGTATTCGGCGAAATGATACACAGTGCGCGCGCTTAACCCATTTCGCTAAAGTCGGGATGGCAACGTATTTAATGCATAGTGGATTTACCTTTGGAGTCTCAACAAACGAAGGATGTAGGAACATATTTAGTTCAGGCACAGAAGGACGTGGTAAAGCCTTACTACTGACTATAACCTTGGTATGTCTGCGAGGGAAGTACGGGCCCAGGGTTGGCTGTTGGTTGCTCTGGTGCCATTTACTGTGTGACTGATGTATCATTGGTATTAACACTTCCACACCTTCACTGGGGTATTGTGACAGTATCACACGTAATACATCTGAACAAACATACTATATCAGTTGGTAAAATATAAAATCACCTAATCAAAGGAAAACTTGTGCAACAAGGTTAATATTTTATGAGCCTTGTCGTGTTTTGAGGCGCTTATACAGCGAGAAATGCGCTAAAAATGTTTTTTCCTAAAAAAAAAAAAAAATTAATTTTTTGAATGATTGTAGCGCGCGCGCTCGCCTAGACCTGTCAAAACCGCTCTAAACCAGGTAATACATGACAATACTTATAACTTACCTAAACAGGACGTGTGCAAGTCTTTTGGTGTGTAGGAATTCAACAGCGACAGTAGCTTTTGTGTGATTTCCATCTTATCTGACCAGCCCACGATACTACTACGAACCTCTGAAAGGATTAAAAAAGGGTTTTTTGTGTTTGACGTGCATACAAAGCCAACCTAAATAGTCACAAAAATTAGGGCTAATGTTTTTTAAAAAGCGCTCCCAACCGCAAACCATTTCCAGTGACGGTAGAACAACTTACTGAGAAAGCCGGTGCAGCAAGTATAACGTACCTGCATTTTCCATGTGGCTCTGCGAACTCAGTAACACTTCTTTTAAGATGTTGAGCACCTCTCTGAGGTCACCGGTCACGTGACAGGCTGTAGCCTCGTGGTACATCAAGTGAAGAGTCGTGATAGCCTGGTTATTTGGGTCATGATGTATTAAAGGATTTTCAATATTGTAAATGTCTTCATGATTGTACGCTAGCATGGCATGACATGTTGGCTGGGGTGGAATGTTGAAATGTGGTGCAGTATGGTGTGGTATGGTGTGGTGTGGTATGGCATGGAGTGGTCTGATGTGGTGTGGTGTGGTGTGGTATGGTGCAGTGCAGTTCAGTATGGTTTGGTATGGTGTGGTGCAGTGTGGTCTGGTATGGTGTGATGCAGTGTGGTGCTGTGGGGCATAGTATGGTGTGGTGTCATGTGGTATGGTGTGGTGTGGTATGCCATGGTGTTGTGTGATGTGATGTGATATAGTGTAGTATGGTCTGGTGTGGTGTAGCGTGGTATGGTTTGGTATAAGGTGGCTTTGTTTCATGTGTATATCATGGTCAGCAGTGTCATGGTACACATTCTGCACTTACATCAGACAAGGTTAACAACCCTTGGTTAACCAACACAATCAGACGGTCTTCCTCAGTCTGCAGCAGAATTTTGAACGCCCTAGAACAAACACAAACCAGTCCTGTCAACAAGCATGCATTACAACAGGATTAAAACACATACAGAGACTGACGTGATGAGAGTAGTCCAGTGTGATACACCATCCAAACAGTTCAGATATAACATGATGGTTGATTTTCTGAACGCAGCTGCAGCAGCTTTATCTTCTGCGGTTAGGTTAGGGTGACCATGCCCAGAGAACAGCCGCATCAGTGAAAACAGCTCCTCGATAGCCTGAACAATAAAACACACAAAAAGATTTTATTAGACCAGGAAGAATCAACACAACCAAAGTAAGCTATGACACCGAGCAATCCACCCACTAAAGAATGACTGAATGACTGAAAACACAACAAAATGATAACCGACCGACTGACCAACAGACTGACAGCAACACTGTAAATAGAGCGCTTTTCCGTACACGGTACGATGTGCCGTAACACTGAAATGGCTTCCCTTTCGTGTGAATCAACCAATCACCATGCGTAGTTACGGTTACGGTAAAGTACGGTACTGTTACAGTGCGATTACGAATTTGCCGTGACGTTTTCCACTCATATGAAATCCACTCTATGACAGACTGACCAACCGACCGACTGAATAAGAAAATAACAGACCCACTGACTGGTGATAGACCAACAAATTAACCAACCAATTAACCGACCAAAGGCAGAATAAGCATTTTCATGAACTACGTTGATTGGATACCTGTGGATAATGATTGACGCGTGATGTCAAGTGTTCAAAGGCCCATCGCATGTTAGAGTGGTTCGCCAACTGACGTGTAAATCTGCACGAGTGCTCACAGCACAGCCTCAATAAACCATAATACGCAGGCAGAACGTTACGGTTGAAGTTGATCACTTCAGGCTCGTCACTAGAACTGGAAAAGAACAAAAAAAAGTGTTTAGTATTTTTTCATTCACAACATTAAATGTTCCAGTTTAAAAATTTCCCATGACCGATAAACGCAGCACGAATGTTACAGTCGTGTGATTCTCACGGTACTTTGATGACCAGCGATCTTCTTTCTTTCTCGTGCTACATGACTAGTTAAACGACTTTTAGTATTGCCGTACTTTTATCACACACGAATCTAAGGTAATGAAACAATACACATACAGGATATAGTTGAGAGCAATGTTGGAAGCTACTTGTGGTGTATCTGTAATAAAGGCCACATTACTGTCACAGTCTTGACAGGCGTGGTACCAGAAGATCAATAGCGCCTGGATTAAAATCAGAAAATAATAAAAAATCAAACTAGGAAAAGAAAAGGGTGAGCAAAATTCATATGGAATGATAAAAACGGAAAATTTAAAACCAAAGAGCCGAGCAAGAAATATAAAAATTGGCAAGTGATGTTTAGCCCTTTTTGCTTTACTCCCCATCCCCTCCCCAGTGGGGAAAAGGTTTGTTATCACCTATAGGGGGTGGGGGAAGAAAACGTGTGGGCGCAGGATAAGAAATGAGCACTAACGTAGCTATGCATTGTTTTTAAAAATATTTCAAAACGACGAAGTAGGCAACCACACAGAATGTCCAAAGTTATAAGACTCGATATAGACACGTTGCGCGCTCGCGTGCGTATTATCTCAGTGTTAGATGACAGAGCATAGGAGAGTACCTGTTTGTTATGATGGACTGAAATGTTGGGTTCTGACATCAAAGGGTGAAATAACCTCCAAAGATCTGGTAAATACGGTCTCAGCTGGGGAATAATAACATGGTTATAAACATGTGGTGTCGCACGAGGAATGGAGGGAAGCGGAGGGGAGGGGGTGGATCGTGTGTGTGTGTCAGGGGGGAACAGGGCAGGGGGGATGAGGTCAGTCGAGAAAAGGGAAGGCAAGGGCTGCAAATCCAAACCTCACGCATGCGCAAGACGTATTTAGTAAAACTCCAGTGATTGGTAGGTTTGAAGGACTTACCATCTCTTTCTCAGTTCTTGACACAAGGAAGTAGTTCAATACAGCAAAGAAACTGACCAGTTTAGTGGTGCCTTGCATCGTACGGTCTACAAAGAAAAAAAAAGATGAAGATATTCCACCGTGGTAACATACTATACACAGTATTATTATACATTTCTAAAAAGAACGCGCGTGATATGGAAAAAGACGAGTTCTGATATGACGCCGTATCAGGCTAGTAACGTTAAAATGGTTTTCTGAAAGCCTCTCATCCAATCAAATTCTAGTTTTGTCAACTTGACGAGCGCACGCACGTTTCTCGAAACCATAATCGATCGACAGATGAAAACGATTTCAAACTTTTCAAATAAAACACCAGCAAAATCGGTAAAATCTTTGCATAAATGTATAATAAACACTTTATTAGCCGCTTATCCGACTAAAAACCTATATATATATATATATATACTGCGATTTGCAAAACCTTTGACCTTCTTGGCAAAAAGAAATATATATCAAATATATCTAAGAAATTATGGGATAACCAAGCTGATATTTTTTTCACATACCCTTGATGGTAGACTACTCAGAAAAAATATCATTGAAGCTATCCCATAATTTCTTACCCATTTTTATATATGTTAAGTTTTTGCCAAGTAGGTCAAAGTTTTTGCAAATCGCAGTATATATATATATATATATATAAACTGCATGTACGAATGTCTTGGAAGCATCGAACTTTGCATAAGTTATCCTTGATCTGCCTTTCGTATGAAAAGACTGCAAAATTCTAAGACTTAACATTATTGAAGAGTGTGCGCACGCTTTTACAGAGGATATTTAAGAACTAACCACAATAATTTCTTGCTGGTGAGAGCAGCTCAAGGAGTGCTTTGAAGATCTGAAGAGACAACAGTATATAAGTATGTCCACCTTCTATTGCTGCAGATAGAAGACTTGCCAGGCTTGTGGAAATGTTTTTGTAACACCAATCACAGATTACAATGCAGTTTTAATAAAGGGAAACTGTCTAACTGACCTTATGTAGTACGGCTTTGGCCTCTTCACTCAACTACGAGAGAAAGAGTATATTGTTATTAGTCTGTTATAGATGGGTAGTTAAGATTATATAGAATATATTGGATGTACCTGAAGGTCTTTCTGGGGCGTGGTAAAGCTCCTTGTCCTGATGCAAACAGTAGATATTATGTTGTTAGATATCATTATATTGTTATTTAATATGAACATTATCATCATCATCATCGTCACCATTGTATTCAAAATCAAAAGTATCTTCATCATAAATCAAATAATATTTTCATCATCCAATGTCATCATCATCATAAACATCACCATCATACCTGAAGCTGAGTCGAAAGCTATGGCTTGGAACAAGTGAGACAAGAAGACAGGCAGACGCTGAAAACCAGCATCATATAATATCAATAAACGTACTGGTAGATACTACAGAGGGAAATGACAGATGGTTAGGAAAGAAGAGGACAGTATACTCACCATTTCTTATCCGTGGGTTGTTATCAGCGATAAGGTACTTTTCTACCCATTTATTCATGTTCTCCAACACCCATTGATGAGCCTGTGAAACAATAAACTCACACGTAACCAATGCAACTAAATTTGCCGAGGTTTTATGACACAACTGATTTCATATGTGTAAAATACGTTATCGTGACAGTCAAACTGTTCAAAGGACTTGCGTGACTAGATGGTGTGACAAGGGCCACTGTAGTTTAGGGGCGGATCCAGGATTTTACTAAGGGGGGTGGATATTCTTATTCAAAGCTCCTTAAAGGTATCTATTCTCCATCAGAGTTCAGAACAGGCTTTCAAGACGTCTAAAATGTGCAAAACGGAGCTGACTCTTAACACATGTGTATATATTTTTAAATTAGTTACGAGATGCAATCAGATCTGTTGTTTTATTTCATTTAAAATATCCATAGTTTTGACTGTTAACACCTCTAAAGAGGGGGATGGAAATCCACCCAATCCACCACCCCTGTATCCGCCCCTGTAAACTAAGTTTACGTTTCTGGGAAACTCGTCGCTGGATTTTATTAAGTTACCGCTAAAATGTCGACAAGACAAGGTCATAGTCATACAATTCGTTATAGGTTAAACATATCGTACCATTTTGTTCTTTGGAGCGATAAGAGTCAACCAGTCAAGACACAACATGGCGTTGTATTCAGCAGCCTGAAAAAAAAAAAAAAAAAAAAAACCACACACACATACAAAAGAAAAATTAAACATGTAATTAACGAGTAAATAACACCACATGACCACGGTATCTCCTTACCTCCCAGATTCTAGCTAGTGTTAGGTTGATAAAGGAAGGAAGTCCTGGTGGACCGCCCTGTAGCTCTGTCAGCATCGATAGTAACTTGAAAAACGCCTGGGATTGCTACAAGAAATAGGAAAGAGGAAAGGTAAAATACATTTAGGTTTGTGACATTTTTTGCGGGGAGAGGGGCGGTATAAGACTCACCTCCGAGGGAAGTTTCTGCACAGATGATATCAACATGGATACCACCTACAAATAAGAAACAAGATCGAATAAATCACCATAATCATGCTCGTATTTTATTGGTTAAAAGCACAAGATCTAGAAACGGGTAATACAAACAAGAGGTAAAAAAAGTAATGCGCATGCTCGGAAAATTGGCGGGAAAACAGCAGACGTGTCTGTCTTGGCTATGAAGATTTGAACTAAGAATGATTAGAAAGTTGGCGGGAAAATAGCAGACGTGCCTGTCTTGGTATGAAGACTTGTACTACGTGTGATTAGGAAATTGGCGGGAAAATAGCAGACGCGCCACGCCTGTCTTGGTCCAAGACTCGAATAATTTTAAAATCAGTTTAGAATTTTGCACCAAACGTATAGTTAAATGAGTTGTATAATACTTTACTCACGTTTTCTGCTAGTTTGGTGTTATATCTACATAGACTCAGTACTAGGTTGGCCGTGTGCCTTAGGTTAACGTTATCTTTGATGACTTGAAACAGAAACGTCAATCCCTACAGGAGAAAAGAAAAACGCATTGAGCGTTATTGGTTTGGTAACAGACTAATCACAGACCTCGTTAGAAACAGTTGAAGATGGCAATCAACTAATCAGATTATTTGTAAGAATTGTGACAACACATACCTTGATTTCTTTTCCCCCAACAAGTGCATCAATGTCGTTCTTTGAGAGGTTAAGTTGTCTAAAAGAAAAACCAGAACTTAAGTCAAAAATTTCACCTTTTCCATGCGGACATTTCCAGAAAACTTTCCATGTGAAGAAAGACAATACAAGGAAATGCACAGCAATACAAAGCAGCAGTTGAACCCTGTAACATGGTTAACAATGTCGAATGCATATGCATTTTGAATGAGTTCAGACGCACGCCACTAACCTCTCACTCCAAGATGCTTCGACCAGAACAGCGATTAGGGAAACCATCTTCTCTAACGAACTGCCGCGGTACTTATCTTCAGGGAGAAGAGCCACTACATCATCATCATCGTCATCCATGTCATCATCATCATCTGCGCTGGATTCGTTTGGCTAATGAAATATACATGGACTTCTTAGAACACTATGTATAGTAGAGTACGAGTGCGAAAAGTATAGTAATGACTTAAAGCACGTACATTGCACGGTTTGCCAAAACACCGCGTGTGATTCATCCACTCACGACGCATACTTACGGTTGCGGTAAAATATGTTACGGCTACGGTACGTTTACAGTACAGCTATGAGTCTGCTCTCTATCCGTGCAACATGCCACCTCAATACACATTGCAAACAGCTTGCAAATATCTACAGGTATTCATGGTAGTTCTTTAGGTATGTCTACTTACAGTTTCTGGAGTCTTAGTCTTTAGGTAGAAGTGTATCATGATTGATATTGCCTCTATACTTATCAAGAACTCCCTCTGAAAAGAACCGCATGGTATAATGTGAAATTAAAGAAGTAGCTACAAACTAAACGATATTCCTGAATACCTTAAATTTGTATTTTATAGCTTTATAAATGCATGTTCGAACGTAGTTGTAAAAATGATACCGAAGGCAGTACATAAGTCTTTGTGTGAAGAAAATAATATTCTTCGCGTTATTCTTCTATTCCTGCATGTTTATTTAATAACTATTATACCATTACCTCTTCTTGTCCAATCACAGCGAATTGATGAAGAAACCAGAAAAGCTCTGACAGGTTCTTGACGTACAGACGAATGTGGTTCAACTCGAGCTAGCAAAAACAAATAATCATTAGGTTTCGTATGCATTTGAGATCGCGGTATGGACTACTTACCAGCTTAAGAATAGCTTTGATGAAACGAACAACAAAGGAAAAAGGACCGCTAGCGATCTGCTCTGTTTCTGCTTCCCTGAAATCCAACCAACATACTGTTAGCCTGAGGTATGTTTTCTGTATAACTATAATGGATTTTTATTCGTAGAAGTGGGAGACTTATGGACTGATGTACAATGTACGATACACCAATTGAAAAAACGTTGGCGGGTTCAAAAGATTAAACCATAGAAGGTAAGATAAGACCGAGGAGGATTCTGGGTAAATAGTTTGTTAAGGCCCATAATATGCATTGAGCATTACTGTAATTCTCGAAAATTGTTTTCTTCGATAATTCAAAGCAATGCTCGAGAGTTGCAACAATACCTTATGCATATTATAGTAAATATGGGCCTTATTGAGTACTTACCCATTATCCCTTTCGGTCTTACCTTCGATGATTCAACCTTTTGAACCCGACAACGTTTTTTCAATTTGGTGTATGCAGTAACAATGAATTGGCTTCCCACTTTTTTCTGCGAATTATCCACTTACAATGTACAGCAGGAAATTTGCCAGATAGTTTCCCACTTATACAAAATCCGTTCAAATGCTGTACTTACTCGTCATCTGATTGAACATATGAAGGTCGAAGTGCTTGAATAGCGTGCACACACAGGCGGGCGAACATCTAGAGATACAGGTTAAACAAAACCCACGGCTATTGTTATAAAATCTCATTTTAAACAAAAACAAAACAAAAAAAAAAAACAAAAACAAAAACAAAAAGTGGGCCAAAACTCAAGAAGATAAAAAATGAATAGCATATAATGATGGCACTCAAAATTAAGGCGGTGATGAATACAAAAGCGATGTACATGTAAGTGGTGATGATGATGATGATGATAGTGACGCAGGTGGGGTGGTGATGACAATGATTGAGATGATGATGATGATGATGATGATGATGATGCTAGGGCTAGTGGTGATAGTTGGTGAATGGTGAATACCTATGCAACACTTACATGTCGTATACTCTGTACAGGACACTTAATAAACATCTGCTGCAGCCACCAGTCATCCACAGCCAACGTATTCAAGAACCATTCACAGGCAGCACTACTGTTCTCAAGGTGAGTTATTAACAGCTCAGACCAATTCTTCAACAGCAACTTCTCCTTCGAATGAACCAATGTTTCCAATAAAAACGACGTACTGAGCTGAATATTGGACAACACAACCTCCTCACTGTCTTCAAGGGTAGGCGGCATGCTACTGCACAGAAACCACAGGAAGTTAAAGTACGTGGTATCAAAGATGTGTTTGTCATGCAGGAATTGAATATTGTCCAGCCATATCCAGTTGGCCAAGTCTGGGCTGAGATTGATAGGAGGTACTTGTTTAGGTGATGCGTTAGGCGTGTTGCGCTCATAAAACAACATGTACGCACTATGAGTCTTTTCAAAGGAGAGTTCCATAAACTTCTCTGATACTACATCATATGTCTTGGTCTACAAAACAAATAGAAGAATTTTTATTACGAATGCTGATTGGTTAACATCTGTGGTAAATAAGATATCATACCATGGTATTCAACTAATCCTCAAATTTATGGTCTCTCTGATATTATTATAATCGATTATCTTTATAAATTGAAATTGAAATTTTAAATAGAGCAGATTTCGTATGCCTGTCAAAAGCTTTCAGCGATCGGTGCTGTAAGCGAGCCTTGCCGCGACTGTAATGTTTTCTAGAATTTTGACGTGCCTTACCGCCTTGACCGTGTCATGACCGTGTTCGTACCGCGAGTTTTTCACAGTCATACGAAATCTGCTCTAATAGTTTGCCAGGAAGCCTAACTCGCTAAAGACGGTTTTCATTAACGCCCTGCAAAATTTAAGAAATGTGATTCAGGTTCAAGTGGTTTTCCCATTTCATCTTTATCTTCCTTTTCTCTGTTTTCCCTTTTCCACTTTTTCATCTCTTCCCATTCATTCTTTCACTTAGTGTTCAGTTCCCATACCGTCATTTCTCCACCAAAACATTCACTTGCAATCTGTGAAGGATCAAAAGGTTTGACTTCAGCATCGTTGAACAAGAACCACTGGTCTTGTTTCGGATCAGTTCTGTTCCTTATAAAGCTGTAGTAGTGTCCTCCTTCTGCTGTCCCTGTGTGCACCACCACTCCTATCAGATTGTACCAGTAGTTGGTATTCTTCTCCGGGTCTAATGAACATAAAACAACAGAATGTATTCACTGGTTTCTTATTCTCAACTTTGAGGGGCACTTCACATAAATACAATAGCTTGTTATCCTTCACCGCACATAAAAACTGTTGTGTCAATGCAAATTGCCCCTAAAAATTGATGCAAAACGGAATGCTTTCCAAGTTGTAAGACGATTGGAGTTTTTAAATTCTATCCTATCGTAGTTGTAAAAAGAAAATATTCCAGTTTCGAGTTGTTGCTCTATGTTAGCCCCGTTTTTTGTGTAGAATATTCACGTGCCTCAGTGAAGGTCCGTGGAATTTCAAAGTGTTTGTATTAGAGCTTTTTGCTTTAACGAGCATTTCCAACATCGTGCAGATTAGAATAGAACGGTGATATTTTAATATTCAACAGCTTATCTGAACGCTGTAATGCACGGAATGTACAGAGGTGCAAGTCATAGTATCAGCTCCAAACAAGCTTCAAATATGTCATCAAAATAAATTATTCCACGAGTTTGTTGTATCTATCCATGGATTCAGAATTACAGTAGTCAATTGATTGTGAATTCTGTAATCTTCCAATTTATTAATAAAAACTGATCAAATAATTTAGTTTTCAAAACAATGGAGTCCAGGGTTTACGTTTGAGCTGTCGTGACTTGACTACGGTTGGCTGAATGCATCTAATATCTACAGTTGTCGTGCCACTGTAGACTGTAGAGGATGGGAAAGGAGCTCGTCAAATCTTGTGAGGAATCTATAGGCAAGAGTAGGACTGTGGAATGGTCGTAGTTACAGCACATGTGCATGCCATCCATCAGTTGGAATTATGCTGTGTTTCGGTTGACCACTCCACCAGAACAACGAGAACATTCTTATTCCTTGGTGGCGCGTATTAAAACAGTATGCATTTTCACATTGCCGTAGGGTGAATTTTTTTTTTAGCTACAACATTAAACAATCTTCTGGTTGGTGTTGAACTTAAATTTGCTTCCGCAGGCTGTGCCATTTTGGTAGTTCTACCTGAAGAAGATGTCACAGCCAACACTCAAAGAATTCATTACACATTCCGTGCATTACAGCGTTCAGATAAGCTGTTCAATATTAATTTTTTCCCCCCCGGTCCGGAATCCTAGTGAATCGCGCGCGCTGATTGGTTGTTAGCCGGTCCGGTTTTTTCTCAGTACGGACCGGCTCATCCGGACCGCTCACAGTTACATGGGCTTAGAAGGGATTCCGAACCGGGAAAAAATAAAAACGTTATTAAACGGCTTAGTCGGTCCGTATCGAGAAAATATTTGCCCTCGTTTTTGAAAACGGACCTCGGTCTGCGGCCTTGGTCCGTTTTCAAAACCTCGGGCAAATATTTTCTCAATACAGACCTCCCAGCCGTTTAATAACATATATATCACCGTTCTATTGTTCTAATCTGCACGATGTTGAAAATGTTCGTTAAACAGGGTTCTTACTGAGGTAAAAATGTAAAATTCCAGGAGTATTCAAGGACCCAAATATGATTTTTCAAGCATATGGTCTACCAAACGGGCCCTTCACAGTACTCCTTGTTTTGGGAAAGAAATACCTGCTATATTTTGAATTATCAAATTTTACATATGAATATTTTCCAGCAGCAACTGCTCATGTTTTCCTTGTCATTTATATTTATATTAAAAAAACTCTGCATGACCAGAAATATTGGAATCCTTTTCTATTGTTAGCAAATTCAAGGAGTTTTCAAGAAGTTTGAGCACAATTTCTAAAATTCAAGGGTTTTTCAAATGCCCTTGAAAACCAAAATTAAATTCAAGGAGTTTTCAAGGAGTTTAAGGAGTAGCACGAATCCTGGTTAAAGCAAAAAGGTCTATTGTCGAAGCTGTGCATTCTTTACTTTGCTGTTGGTGCTTGTGAATATTTTAACACTGAAATGAGCAAATGAACACAGCGGTATTTTGCGAACTCGAAAAGGGCCTGTTATGCACCACTGCCTTCATTTCCATGTCTTCATTTCATGCCCAGTACTACCCCTCCCTCTAATGTAAAAAGGGTTCCTATGCAACTCTTTTAGTCCAGACATCACGTTTTCCCATTTCAGACTTCTGGTTAAATCTATGACTGGAATATGGAATACCATACCTTGGTTGGCTTTGTCTCCCATCAAGTATTCCTCTGAGTAAGGTGCCATGTTTAGTTGAAGAGGAAAAGAGAAATGTGTGTTGACCTTCTCTTTCATCATTGTTACCATGTTAAAGGTGTAGCGCATGGTGTTGAAGCACAGAATCTTTGGCAATACAGTAAAACATGCTCTAAAAAAAGGCAGGGAAATACTCTGTTAGCATTTGTTTGATACACTGTAAACAATAATAAAAATGTGATGACCACCGTGGTAAAGGCCCGTTTAAAACTAATCCAACGTGTTGAACCAAAATAATCCATATTGTTGGGCCAACAATATTGGGTCGTTTGAACACCTTGTTGGACGATGTTGAGAGATGTTGGACAAAGTTTCATTTGGGTCTAGAAGTGATGCATCAACAGCACGGAGGGAGCAAGGAATATTCTTTGCAGGAGGTCTTGACCTAACTTAAAAATGTTTGTAGTTTGTGCATGTGAATAGGGAATACATTCTGGTCATTACCGTTTTTCAGCTCTGACTTTCTTGCAGCATTGAGAACATGTGTACATGTTATCTCCATCCAAGGTATCCTTGATGGTCACTTCATCTAGAGATTCCTAGTTAACACAAACATCAACATGTCATGTGAATGGAATACTAAACGTTGTGGAGAAGAGGTAGATACACAGCTGTTTTTGTATGGGGAATTTGCCACCCGAGATACTGTACAATTACTATACTGTACAATTACTGCATCTGCTGAAGTTAACAAGTTCCTGTAAGGTTCTTGGGATGTGTTATCCATGAAAACTTTTAAAACCTTTATTCTAGATGGTATATCCAGTACACTGCAAGGACTTTTAGTGAAAATTCTCCATGTTCTGCATCCCCTCCCCTCCCCCTAGGATTCTTGGTGTACTTACATATAGGTTTTTCATATCAGCAACAGTGCACCTCACAGAATAAAACTCTTCTTTGGTCTTGCTAACATGAGTACAGTCCTAAGAACAGCAAACGGCAGAAAAAGTAACATAATTAGTCATTTGTTTGTGAGTGTTTGCATATGGAGCATGTCAAACTCACCAGTGACACCACATTGTTTGTGATGACTCCACAGAACAGTTCTCTGACTAGATCTCTCTGTAACAGTAAGAAATAGGAAGGGATAAAGTTAGAATTGAAAAGTGAAAGACTGAGTCTAAGGACTAAAGGAGAGAGCATGGGAAGAAGAAAATGGGAAAGATATAAGGAAAGAGTCAAGAGAGGAAAATAATAAAAATGAAGAAAAGCAGTAGAGGTGAAAGAAAAAAATGGAAAAAGAAAAAATCATGGAAAGCAAGGAAGAATGAAAAAAGTAATGAAAAATGGTGAAACAATGGGAAAGTAAAAGGAATGAAGAAGCAAGACTTGAAGGGAAACAAACAAACAAAAAAAAAGATTGCAAGGAAAACAATACAGAGGAAAGAAAAAGGAAAGAAACTAAGTAAGAGTGTCATGTACTCACAAGTGATGGTGACATATCCTCTAATTTACTGATCAAATCAGTGAAGAACTCTGTCATGTCTTTCTGTTCTCCAGTGTTTATTAGTTGTTTGTCCATGGTGTATGTTCGGCAGAAAGAACGAGGGTTGTGTGCCTTACGTTCACTCATCTATACAACCATGAAAATAAAGCATTTACAACCTGACACTTCTGTACTGATAACTAGTGATATAGAGCAAATTTTGTATGCCTGTGAAAAGCTTGTGGCATGATCCTTGCCGTGACCAGGATGTTTTCTAGAATTTTGATGTGCCTTGCCATGCCTTGACCATGCAACAACTGTGTTCGTGCTGTAAGTTTTTTAGTCATATTAAAATCTACTATATAACGTGCAATAAACTCCACCTTACCATAAGGAAGCAGAACATTTTCTGTAGTTCTTTGAGAAAATTATCATGTCTTGCATTTCCAGTCATCTGAAAAATAACATCAAAAATTATTATGAAAAAAATGAATATTATTTGAAACATGGAAAAAGTGGAATGGAAATAGAGGGATAGCAAGGAAAGTAGAAGAGAGAGAGGGAAATGGGAAGAGAGGAGAAGAAAAGGAAGAAGAAAAAATAAAAAAGCATTACAGGAGAGAGGAATAAGAGGGAGACAAAAGGGAGAGAGTTAAGGAAGTGGGAAAAGGTAATACCTTAGCATTAAGAATAGAGGCCTTTGCCTCTGGCATCATAAATAACTGCTGTATGCAGGACGCCATGTAGCAAGTTGCACCAAGATTAATGATTCCAACAAGCCCGCATGGTGAACGCTCATTGTCATGTGGCCAGTAATGCCAGCCATAGGAACTGTGCTTCTTAGTACCTGGAAATGGTATTCCTAACATTAAACACTACACATTATGTCCTTTCAAAACAGATTCTCAGCAGGGTCTGAAATTAACTTTTTTATCCAGGTACCAAGTGGCAACTAGACACAGTTTTTGGGTTGCCAGAGGATAAAATCTAGTCGCCAAAGTCCGTAATCCCATTAACAGGGTTCGTGCTGAGGTAAAAATGTAAAATTCCAGGAGTATTCCAGGAGTATTCAAGGACCCAAATATGGTTTTATAAGCATATGGTCTACCAAACTGGCCCTTCACAGTACTCCTTGTTTTGGGAAAGAAATACCTGCTATATTTTGAATTATCAAATTTTACATATGAATATTTTCCAGCAGCAACTGCTCACAATTTCCTGGTCATTATATATGTAATATTTATAAAACTCTGCATGACCAGAAATATTGGAATTCTTTTCTATTGTTAGCAAATTCAAGGAGTTTTCAAGACGTTTGAGCACAATTTCTAAAATTCAAGGGCTTTTTAAGTGCCCTTGAAAACCAAAATTAAATTCAAGGAGTTTTCAAGGAGTTTAAGGAGTAGCACAAACCCTGCATTAAGTTTCTGGAATGTGGTATTCATTACATGATAGATTGCGATAGAGAAAGCTTGTGCGTTATTTCCATGGCACTTTGCCCACAGTATTACCCTACATTAAACTGCTGATAATGGTGACAGTAAAATGTCAATTCGTGTGCTTTCACTTAATTGGGGAAATACAGTATTTTATCACGTATTTTACCTTCCAAAATGATTTTGTTGGTAATGAAACACAGATGAAAGAGGTGGCAAGTATTATTTCTTTAACCTCCATTTAAGACCAAAAACTACCTTGGCCGCCATCTGGTGACTAACCCTAAATTTTTGGTTGCCAAAAATTGAATTTAAAATTACATTGGCGACCAGCTGATCACAATTTTGAACCCTGCTTAGTCACATGAGAGAGTCATATCAGGTAGAATGTGGATATAAAATCCCATGAAACAGATGATTTTGATCACGTTGTCGTACTTTTAAACTGAAAAGCTAGACGTGAAAAGTGCCCACATTCCTACAGTTCACGGTCCTTGGGAAATTGATTGGTTATTATATATCAATTATCACATCAAATCAAACTGTTATAAGACAGTTGAAGGCATCAACTGTTACATAGGATTTTATATTCACAGTCTAGCCATTTCAGTAGTAACAATTCTCAAAAGGCTACATGTATTCCAGCATCATGAATCTGGTAGCAAATCAGCATCAAATACGTGGATAGTAAGGGATACAGAGTAAATATAATTTATGGATAATTTACCTTGTAGACGTGAATTCCCTGGTTTGTGATGCTTCATCAGTAGTTTCTGCAGCTCAAGGAAGTTTTCTTTGGACTCTTTTGCCATTTCTAGTAACAGGTCATATGCCGCACTTCTTGCAGACTGGGGGAAAATAAACAAACACTGCTCATGCATTGTAGCTTTTAAATATTTTCCAATTTGTTACATTCTAAAACTTTTTTCTATTTTCTCTTTCTCTCTCTCTCTCTCTCTCTTTTGATAAAGTCAGCATTTACCTTTAGTTTACATAAAGGTAGATTTCTGTCATCATAGCAATCACTGGGAAGGTCAAACAAACATGTTCCAAATATGTCTCTCAGGAATTCCTGAAATCAATAGTAAAAAAGGAGTTAAGAAATGGAAATGCCTGATAGTGATCATTAATAATTTATCATTATCATAATTATCATTATCACCACTACAATACTCACCAGTCCTTTGTCTGAGTATTTGAAAGGTGGGTTGTGTCGCATGACTGCTGTAAAAAGCTTCAACATACCACAGAGGCCTTCCTCTTCACGGTGACTGTGCTTCTTTGAGTTAGCATTGCTGGAATAGTGAAAATTACAATTCAATTTCAAACACACTATGATAACAATATTTAACCAATTTTCATAATTACATGGCTACAAATCAGGGATTTTGGTTACATAAATCAAACTGATAATAAGAGGTTATTAACCGAGCATGAGGTCTGTATGGGAAAATATCAGACCAAGGTCTTGACAGTACAGACTGAGTGCAGCAAGGTCCGTACAAAAGACCGAGATCTGATATTATCCCGTACAGACCGAGCAAGTGAGGTTAATAAATCGTTTATTACATGGCTGTTTTTTTAGCTGCATCGACGAAAGACAGGCAAACTTAACGTAATGGTCTGAGACTGGAAATCAGCCAATCAGAGTGCGTGTACTATCGTAGCCATATAATAAGTGATTTTACAGTGTGGCATTTTTACAGAGTGGATCAACTGAAACAAATGGAGAAAAACTCTCAAAGCACAGGATCTTACCTTTTCATAATGTACTCAGAAAGCAAGTTGGCAAGAGAATTAAGATCAATGGCAAGATCCTGAAGAAAAAATACACATACTGTAGATCAAAAATTAGATTCTAATGTGACAAAACTCAAAAAATCTTCTAAAACAGTCAAACTAGCAGCTGCTTATGCTACCTTTAATTTTAATCCTAGAGCTCTTAGGACAAACACACATCTAAATATGATAAAAAAACAAGAACCAAAGAGGAAAAAATACACCTACCTTGCTGCCTTCCTCAATAGGCAAGCTGTCCACAAGCCGACAAAGAATGGAGAAATATTCCTGTGCACAAGGCTCTAGGTGTTTACCATGGCCTGCAAGGGATCTTGAAGTACCTTTAGACTGTAATGACTGAGCAAGGGGCAAGAAATCTAGCAGCGCATCCATTAACTCAATTAAACAAGGGTCATCCTTGATGAGACTCAGTCTGTACAGTCCACGACATGCTTCAAATCTTACCACAGGCTGAAAACACAATACCAAATGAAATCTCTTAATAAATAATCAGCCATAATAATTGATATCTAGGAAGACTACTGAAGGTTTGCAACCATTCCCAAGAGGATCAAAAGACAATGACATGATGGGTATGTTGGTGGTACAGACAAAAGAACCTACCAGTGAGAAATAGACCTTTTTGGCTTTGTTGTTTGTTTACCCATTTCAGACCACATGATCTCACTCTTGGGGGTTGATTCTTTCGTATGTTAATATTTTAATATGTTCATCATAAAAGAACCATTCCCAAGAAAATGTCTCGTGGTCTGAAATGGGCAATTTACATACGAAGCTAAAGAAGTCTATCGTTGTTAAACATCACCAGCATGGCCTCACAGATGTAATGTGCAAATAGAGAATACCATTACCTCTCTTGCAAGGAGAACAAGCTGTTTGAGCCAGGATCTGAAGTTCTTTTGATGAAGAAGAGCTTTACTGACACGAGAATCAGTGTATGCCCAAGAAACCAATAAGGACACTGCATGGTGCACAACTATCAAAGAAATCAAGATTGTATGAGATAAAACTTAGGGTACAAGGAAGTAAAATAATGAGCATCCCTAATTCTAGAAGTGAGTGAGTGATATACATGTAATGACTTACACTCCCCTCCCCTCACTCCTCTCTGAGGTCCAGTATGGACCTGTAGAGTAGACTGGTATGATATTGCTAGTAACTGATATGACTTACCCTCCCCTCCCCTAACTCCTCTCTGAGATCCAGTATGGACCTGTAGAGTAGACTGGTATGATATTGCTAGTAACTGATTCAGCAGTGGTTCTACTTCCACCATGGACATCAATTGCTGGAAAAAAGATAAATTTTTAAATTTAAAATTATGAACATTGTATAGACATAGGACAGGCATGAAATATGAAAACCAAACAAGAGTGAATTAATGAATGAAAGATAGAAAGAAAGAAATCAAAGGAAGGAAGGAAGGAAGGAAGGAAGGAAGGAAGATTTCATGATGCAGTTATCAACTATTAATCCCATATCTTAAGATGTATAACTTACTGGAGAAAGACACTTGATGCATATAGTCTCTTCCTTATCAGTACTTTTGTAGCGCACTCTAAATCTTCCATCCCGTTGCTGGAAGAGTTGTGTATTCTGTTCATTATCTGACATACTAAAAACTTCATCTTCATCCTCATCTGCTTTGATAGTCCCAAATTCACAAACAAGCTTTAATAAGAATGCCAGGCATTCTTCCTGCCATGGAGTCCATAACTGACCACATCGGGTCTCTACATGTCCAGACATAATTATACTGTACAAGTGCCGAAGACCACCAAATTCCACGAATAAAGATCCCCATGAAGCAGCATGAGAATTCTTAGTGTTGTCTTCCTCTGCATCAGATGAATCAGATGATTCACTACTTGATTTTGAATCATGGGGTAAACTCCTGTGTTTATCCTCAAATGAATAATGTATTAAATCAACAACTTGAAGACAGTAAAGCAGTTTGTGAGGATATTGTGGGTCTAACAGTTCCATCCATGGCACAGAAAATTCTTCATATGAGTGTTTCTGTTCTTTATCAGAATTTTTACAGTCACTTTCTGGTGTGAGGTGTCGTCCAAAATATTTTAACCTGGTTAAAACAGATGGATTTGTTGGTAGGATACAAAGTAATTCCCATATTAATTGACACAAATGCTGTGAGTAGCTTTTTTGTTGGATTCCAGACTTTTCCTCTAGTACAGGTTGTCTGGAATCCTCTGATACATCCATTGGAAGTTCCAATTCTTGCATTTTATAACCAGAGCTTGATGCAACAGGA
This sequence comes from Stichodactyla helianthus, assembly GCA_015163945.2. Lineage (NCBI taxonomy): Eukaryota > Metazoa > Cnidaria > Anthozoa > Actiniaria > Stichodactylidae > Stichodactyla > Stichodactyla helianthus. The sequence continues at coordinate 25,488 of WUAP02134351.1, forward strand.
CTCATTGAGGGCTCTACATCCTGTTGCTTGAGCTTTTCCTCATTTTGAACATCAGTTTGTTTGTTATGATGACCGACATTAAGTTTGTCTAATATTTCCAAGAATGAAAAGAGTTCATCAAAGTGTTTATCCTGCAGTAAGATCACCATTGGTGCATTGTCCCATTTAGGAGCAGGAAGAGAAGATGATGGAATCTGACTGTTGTCATGGTAAAGCTCTCTTCGTACAGCACCAACAGACACAAAGACAAGCTGCAAAAAATAAATATATAGTGCAATCCTATTACTTAAGATGTGATCCTCTATTAAGACTAAAAAACCTAGCCCAATGTACAGTACACAAACATGGCCCAGTTAGGATTTGTGAAAGATTATACAGCGTAAAACATCTGGGGGAACAGTGCTAGAAAAATACAATGAAAATTTGGAAATCACTGGGAAATAAAAAAATGGATGCCCTATGGGTGGGTGCCATTAGTGGGGAGGAGAAAAAATGAATGGAATGGCCTTGTCAATACTAGTTGTCATGTGGTATACCTTGCATTATGGTTGCCAAAATGTTCAGACATCATTCTAATGTACTTAATTTGTAACAAAACATCTGATTGATTTCTTTAGTTAGCTCTCTAAATATAAGCAAGAAAAATTTTAATCATGTTAAAAAAATTATAGATAAATAACCAGGATGATGATGAGGAGCCTAGAAAAATTCTGAGCCCCAAATGGGAATCTGGAGACTCTTATGGTGATCTGTTTGGACTGACTGCTATGATATGGGACTACATGACTGCGTGATGTAGTTAGTATGTTAAGAACCATTACATCGACCCAGCTCATCATAAGAGTCTCCAGTAGCTCAGTGGTTAGAGCATCCAACATGAAAACGGAGGGCCATGGGTTCAATTCCCATCTGGGGCTCAGAATTTTTTCTGGGCTCATCATCATCCTGGTTATTTATCTATTTATTAAAAAAAAAATACTTTACTTATACACAGAGTTCTAAACAGATAAACATAACAAGTCTAGATAATTTCTTCAGAAGTCAGTACATTCACACAGCAATCCAATAACAATATTTGAACATTTTGGTGACTGTAGCACAAAGTATACCATGTGACACCTTGCACCCAGAACATAAATTGTAACTGCATATGCACCTTTTCTTCTACCCCATCAAGGACTAGCGTCCTTTTTTTCTAAATAACAATCAGTTGGGCAGCAATACAGTGTGCTACAGACCTGCAAGTCTTTAAATCCAACATCAGCAAGTGTCTTTTCATCCAGATCAGGTGTCAACTCATGTCCTTGAGAGATAAGTCTAAATGGGGGATGCAGTTGTGGAGAGAATGGCGATAGTGGTATATGTCGTGTCGAGTCTTCTCCTTGGTGTTCGTTCTTTATTTTTTCTTGTAATTGTTTGCACCAGTATGTCACCTCAGCACGCAACTCTGCCACCAGGTCTGACGAATGCATCTCAAATGTACCCTTCAAGACAACAAAATTTAATGTAGGCTTGTTTATTTCCAAGTCTGAGGGGTGGGGGTTTGCATATTACTATTTTGTAGTAGGAGCTCCAGTCCAAGGTTCATACAACTTTGTCAAGAAAAGAATTAAGGACTTTTCAAGGGCAAATGTTAATTTTTCAAGGACAACAAAACCAGATTGTTTCCATCTTAAATAGTGTTTCTGCAGCTCGAACTTTTGTTACTATTACATGTCAGCAATTCTTTAGGGCTTAATTTGAGCTGTAAAGATCAATTTATCAACTGCCAATTCACAAGAAACAAAGATAACCAAAGCACATGCTTGGGCCACGTTGTTTTACCTTTAAAAATTAAAATGAAGTTATCAGGGGCAATGGAAAACTGACATGAAAAAATACCTAAACCTTTGTTATAATTGTGAAATTTGTCAAATCCAAAAAAACCAAGGACTATTTCCATTTTCTTAAGGATTTTTTCCCAATATTCAAGGACTTTTCAAGGCTGTATAAACCATGCAGTCTTTTGAAAGGAATTTTGGATAGTTGTGAAAAACATTCACAAAGATTATTAGAATAAAACTGCTTAACAAAACAACCTTCAGAAGCAGGAAGGACTATTCTTGGTCCCTACTCTTCTACTGATGGAAGATTGTGCGATGATTACATGTATGAAGAGGGGGATAAGAGTTAAAATTGTGATTACTAACCTTGTCAGACAGTCCAGCTGGCTGACACATGACCCTGATGGGAAAGTGCTTCTCTGTTGTGTGTTGTACCTTCTGTCTATGACATGTTATACCATGCCCTTCAAGCAGCCACAGACGCAGATGAAATGCAAACCTTAAAAACCATTCAATAAAACAGTGAATGAGATTATGTAACAGTCATAAACCAAATAGTGGATTATCATGCATCCAGCATTTAAATTGGCTAAATACACTAACAGACATTTCTTGAAAGCCAATTAACAGAGGGGAAAAATAAAGTTTATACCTTTTCTTAAATGATTCTATATGACTTTTTAAAAGAGTTATTCCTCTCTTCATAATCTGCAGTCTCATCTCTCTTGTATCCTACAGAAAGTTAACAGATATCCAGGTATCAATAATCATATCTTTTACCAAAATAAAATATCAAAATAATCAAGTGAATTGACTTACAGAGGAGATAGATTTAGCTGCTTCACTTATGCTTGACATACACCGAGTTATGAACTCATCTTCAGACTTCAGACTGCCTCCATCAGCTGAAAAATAATTCATATCATCAGGATAACTTTCATCATCAACATTATTGTCAACACCATCATTATCATTTTCACCAACATCATCACTTTCAGTTCTACTGCCACCATCATTGCCTTCAACATCATCATCACCTACACCACTTCCATAACTATATTTGTTGCTGCCACCATCATCATCACTCATTGTCACCACTACTATTATCATCACAATCATCATCATCACCACCGCCATCATTGTGGCCACCAACATCACCACCAGCAGTGTTTGATCTAGGATTTTGTTTTAAAGGGTCAAAATGTCCCAACCATCAATTTTCAGGGGGGCATTTTTCATTAATAAGAGACACTGACTCAGTATATATATATTTAAGAAAATGTAATTTTTAAATCAAAACTCAAGGACTATCACAATAACATAGTTTTGTGGATTCTTTGCTTTGTTCTGTTTGTTATTCACCTCACTTGTCTTGTCTTTGCCATCATCATTTGCTTTGTTCTGTTTGTTATTCACCTCACTTGTCTTGTCTTTGCCATCAT